>SKCR01019111.1:0-44032 GCA_019454045.1 Zanthoxylum bungeanum | reverse complement strand
CACTACTTGTTGGCTTGCGCACTAAATTTTCTTTTAATGTTTGATCATTGATTTTGGAAATGAGATCCCTTTCTCAATTATTGCCTAAGAATGGCCAATTCAATTGAATTACTAATTCAACTTTTAGAAGTGGCTTCCTCTAAAAAAAATAAACTTATGAAAAGTGGGTTTTCACCATATAATTTTCTCTATCAAAATTTTATATATCTTCCAATTAAAGAAATACTAAATAAATAGAGGTGATAAAATATTGACAAAAACAAACAAAACAATGTCATTTAAAAATGAAAAACAAAGACAAAACGACGATGTTACATTATGCCACTCTTTTGTCTATATTATATTTCTCTTTGATTTATAACAAAAATGTTCATACACTGTGACAAAATGTAAATAAAAAAGGAAAATAATACATCAAATTAAAATAATCTCAAGACTGCGAGAGTGTCACCCCAATGAGTAATTTTTTGGTGTAACAAATACATGGATGACGTGGTATCACCAACAAATTAATAAATGACATGTATGATTTTATACCCATTTTTAATGATTTTTTAAATATTTTTAGCACGCGTGATAATTGATTATTGGATTGTTACATGAATAACGTGATACCTCCGTTGTATTGAAGATTTTCTCCACCTCTCTATATTTAATATGAATTAATAAGTCATTTATAAAAAAAGAATTGACAAATTAGATCATAATGTTACCCACATCCACCACTACAACTAATACAATACTAGAACATTTTTGTAATTCATCATGACATCCACAAACATTATAAATTGATGAAAAGGCAAAAAATATTTCCATTAACTTTACAGAATGAGACTTTCAAGTTTCAACAACCACACTAAGTACTAATAATATAAATAAAAAACCACATTTCAAAATCTCTTAATACCCATCTTGATTCTTCCTCTTCCTCATTATATGAAATGGAAAGCATCACTACTTTCCAAATCAAGCACATAAATCACTTCACTTTCATCTTCTTCCTCCTTCTCCTTCCATGTTATTTCCTCAGCATAATGTGCCAGCAGGATTATTCTCAAAGCCCATGCTCATGCCCATCACCTCCTCCATTAGTACCAGAAAACTTAACCTTCTTAGACCAAAGGCTTGCAATCGTTTACTCAATTATTCAAACCTTCAAGAACACAATAATATCAGATCCCTTCAATGTCACAGCCACTTGGGTTGGATCAGATATTTGCAACTACAAAGGCTTCTACTGTGGTAACCCACCTGATAATCTCACTGCCATTGCCCTCGCTTCCATAGATTTCAATGGATTTGAGCTTGCTGCCCCGACCCTCGATGGCTTCCTCGATCAACTTCCTGATCTTTCCCTCTTCCATGCAAATTCCAACAAATTTTCAGGCATCATCTCTCCAAATCTTGCACAACTTCCATATCTATACGAGCTAGATATAAGTAACAACAACTTTTCAGGTACTTTCTTTAGTGAACGGCCAGATTTATATATATATAAAAGAGAATCCAATAAGAGATCCCTTTACTTAACTTAAGGGATACACTAAAAGACAGAAAAATAAAAATTTCAATGATGTATTGTTTATCTTTTAACATCTTACAATATGTGTTTTTCTATCTTTTAATATGTCCCTTAATTTTTTAAGTTATAGATCTCTTATTAGAACCTCACTATATATTATATATTATATTATTTCAAAGAAGAAGAGAATCTAAATACTCTATCAATTCTATAAATATTAACTTTTATTTCGTGGATCACCGTTGACTAAACCTCGAACGGACTGAGAACAAGATTTGATGAATATGAGCTTCCACTGTAAGGAATAAAATCCAATACCTACTATATATAAATAAGGATCTCTTGACCAACGTTTGTTGATAACTTTTCAGGTGCTTTCCCATTGGCAATTCTTGGCAAAAATGACCTATCATTTCTAGACATCCGGTTTAATTTCTTTACCGGTTCACTCCCTCCTCAAGTTTTTATGCAAACCCTAGACGTGTTATTTCTTAACAACAACAATTTCATGCAAAAGCTCCCTCATAATCTTGGTTCAACACCAGCAATTTATCTCACATTCGCCAACAACAAATTCACAGGATCAATCCCTAGAAGCATCGGCAATCTTTCCTCGACGTTAAACGAAGTCTTGTTCATGAACAATTTTCTGACAGGTTGCCTCCCTTATGAGCTAGGATTTCTGAGGGAAGCTAGGGTTTTTGATGCTAGCAACAATCTATTGACTGGCCCATTGCCATGCTCCTTAGGGTGCTTGGACAAGATTGAGCAGCTGAATTTTGCAGGGAATTTACTTTACGGACAAGTACCTGAAGTGCTGTGTGCATTGAATAATTTGGTCAATTTATCACTGTCGAATAATTATTTCACAAGAGTAGGGCCATTGTGTAGGAAGCTAATCAAGAGTGGGGTGCTTGATATGAGGAGAAATTGTGTTCATTATCTTCCTCATCAGAGATCATTGCATCAGTGTGCGGTGTTTTTCTTGCACCCTAGGTTTTGCTCGTACCCTTTATCGTATAATAAAATTCCTTGCAGCAGTGTCTCTCCATGGAGCCGATCGAGGAGAAATAATTCTTCAGTTGCTTACAAGGCTCTTGTGAAGAATAGATCGTTGTAAAAGGATGATTATTGATGGATATTGTTCGAGAATATATTATATATTGATGAATTAAATTAAAATGAATTATAGAAAATGCATATCATTATATGCAATACGGTTGAATCCTTTCCTCGCATGCGAACATTTTGAACTTTGGGTCAAATTACCTATATATGTATCTTTTAACCCCATTATATATACTCTGTTGAAGTCTTTTTTTTTTAAGTGTCTATCCATATTAACTTAGATCTTTTCAATATCGTTTGACATATGACAATAACGAGAAACTCTTTGATATTATCATTGCATAAGTGACGTGATATCACGAATCAATATTATATAACATGTAAGAGTTGCGTTAAATAATACTATTATTTATTTAATTATTTTTTATTATTTAGGATACATAACAAGATATTATTAGATTGTTACAAGAGTAATATAGTACCACCGTTTCATAATATAATTTTTCCAAGACCAATTGCTAATTATTAGGAATTATATCTGTTTGGCCACAAACTTACATTTTATAACTCAACCTTATATTTATCCTTTTGCTTTAAGGAAGTGGAAGTTGATCATGTAAGCCAACCACATTTATATAGCTTTTGGTAGCTAGCTTTTCTTATTAGAACGCACTGAAAGAAATGGAGAGACATTATGACGAATTAAAATGTTCATATTGTTTGGTTTAGGCCTTCAAAAATCTCTATCATATGGAAATAAGCTTTTTTTTTTTTTTCGCCATCTGCCTACTTTCCAAGTGGGGTGAGGGGCAGCCTTAGAGTTATCCTATATTTTGGTAATGATAAATGATAATAAAAAAATCATATTATATTCTTATAAATTAAAATCTCTCGAATTAGAACCTTAAATTTGGGCAAATATTTTGAGTCCATAACTAACAGTCTGTTTAAATTATCCCCAGAGACACCTCTAAGATGTTTTTATTTATTTATTTATTTTTCTGAAATCCATTGATTGATCTATGTCTCTGAGTGCATACTCTATTGTTGGTTCAGCACGAACTGTGACAACCCAGACTTAAAAGGAGCTCGTGTGTTCATTCTCAAAACAATGAGAAGTGTATTTGAGGCAAATCATTGAGGTGTGTTTTGTTCTTTGCCCTTCTACTTTTAAAAAAAAAAAAAATAAATGATTTAAAAAACAGACGAAGTATCAAATAAAATCTTACATATCAATCAGATTGACACCCAAGATTTCGCAAAAACATAAGCTGTCTTATTAAAACCTTTTTTAGTAAACCCAAAGAAAAAACCGAAGAAAAAGAATACCAACCTTCCATCAAAAACATCGCTAAACAAGAACTCCTTTGCTCTTCTATATAACCAAATATTGATAGTAATAATCTCTATATTGTGTTTCTAGCTATCATTTTTCGTCCATTCCTCATAAGACAATTTCTCATGAATGGGATTTGTTCAATCGCCACTTCTTGGTAATTATGGTGATGATTAGGCTTCACCAATCCAACTTCATCCACAAGTTGACTCTTTCACTGCCTTTCTTCTCGCTTCTTTCTTCACCAATCTTAAGAATCTGACTCATTATCACCAACTTTTCAATGTAAAATTGTTTAGCAGAGACAGGCCATGTGACAATAGGCAAGCCAGCAGTCAATCAATCAAAAGTTGAATTTCATCCACAATGTGTCACAAATCCCCTAATTACTCCATGACCATAACAGAATTGTGTCTCTTTGAAGTCAGCCATTTCAATTTCAAGCACCCTGTTCATCTATGAAAGCTTGCTTTCCCCTCAAAGCTTTATGATAACAATTTTATATAGCACGTAAACTTACATATTGTACAAGTAGTATAAAATTATTAATCCCACAAAAAGTTACTATTAATATCGTCTCAACTTTAGTCTCATTTAAACTAACGATTATGAAAGAAGAATTATTCACTAACAAACTAAAGCAAAAGCAAAATAAATAATAAACTTAAAGATACAAGGTAATAAGATAACAAGAACCTATGATCACATCTTCTCACAATATTTCCTTAAATCTTTATCCTTTCTTTATAATTGATCAATTTTGATGGATTATTAAAAAAAACATGAAGTTATCTATAAGTCTCTTCCGACTGTCAAGTAGAAACACATAACTTAGTTCAATTACCTATAATTCTATGATAATTAAGCTAAGAAAAACTCATTACGATCAAGTTCTAATTATGATTACACTTGTCCTGCGGGTATATTCCTATTATGTACGAATATCGATTTTATGAATATGATCAAACGTTATCAATTCTCAAGGCTAAACCAAAATTTCATTTTCTAAGTTTATTAGGGTTTACCACAACTAGGGATGACAACGGGCGAGTATGGTATGAGATGCCAATACCCGTACCTCCCTCTAGATGGGTATGAAAATTATTCATTTACCCACCCCTAACATACCGAGCCCCCAAGCGGGTCCCCAATCACATGGTGATTTTACCTCTATTTTAAAAGGGATGTGAATACCCGTGCCTAACCCATCCAACCAACGAGTATAAAAATTATCATTTTATCCATCCTAACGGGCCTCTATCCCCACATGGATTTTTACCATCCCTAACCACAACTATCATATTGAAAGAAAATACTAAACATAAAAAATGATAAATAATCCACATAAAATGTGACTAATCAATTATAAAAGAGATTCAATTAATCAAAATTTCATATTGGGTTCCATTACAATCTTGGAATAAGATGTAGTCACGATGAAGAAGATAAACAAAAATTATAAGGATTTCCTCACGAACTCTTCACGGGAAATCTCCTTGCGCAGCGGAAACACACATAGGCCTCAAGATCAGACTTGAATATTTTTTTATGCGCATGTTAGAAATAGTCCATTAGCAGTCCCGAAACAGTCACAATAGATATGGAAATTTTACAACAAGTCTGGACAATTTTATTTTATTTTTTTACTTAGTTATTTTTTCAAAATTAAATACCATAGTATCAAATATTATGTATATTTTTGAAATCAAATTTCAAAAATATTTTATCAAGAAGATTAAATAAACTTATCAAAATAATTAAGAAAAATTTAAACTCTTAAAATTTTAAATTTTGATTATCTCATAATGCATTGAAAAATTTATATTAAACTATTTAATATAGTTTTCTATTCATATGTTTGATGTATATATACTTATGTGTACGATGATTCAGATGATAAGCAATGTTTGACATGTATATGCTTGTGTATTTGAAATCGTGCGATGAGTTTGTGTCACGTGATATGTGTCCATGTGTGTATGTTTAATTGGTTGATAATCTCGTGGTGTAGTAGTCGAGCTAGTTAGGGATCCGTTCGGACGAAATTCATCTTATACGAGCATTGTATGTGTAAGCCAACCATATTTATATATTGTTTGATTATCTTCTTTGTGATGTATTGGATGTTATGTATGCTTCATTGTTGATTGCACGATGACCATATGTATGTTTGAGTGTATTTGTGTGTGACAGAATCTATGATATGTATAGACTGTGTGTGCTATTGGGGAATGAATGAATGACTTGAAAATCGGCGTGAATATAAGATGTTATAAGTGTGTTTGTGCATACATTATGGAGGAGACTGAATGTGTTTGTAAAATTTTGATAATGTGTTGTAGAATTCTGAAATCAGATTTGCATGAATGTAAGAGAAGTGGGCTATGATTTTTGAACTGATATTCATGAACGTGTATAAGTTACGAATATTAAGCTAACTTAAGGTTATCAGAATGGGAGAAAGTTTATTTTAAAATGAAGGAAGGCTTATCGATTTGAGGATATTTCAAAAGTGTGCATTCGTAATAAATTTTAGGTATATGACTTCATGTTTCTTATGATTGAAATGATTTCAATGTAAACTGACTTATTCTGTGATATTTTTATTGATGCCTTGTGTGATTTCAATATTTGGCTAATAGATTGGCATTTATGTGAATATGTAGTTATGAGAATCTGACAAGGTAAAATGTAAAGGATAATAAAAGTTGATAAACCTGAACTTGTAATAATTTAGTAATTATGATAAACTGCTGATATGCTTGACTTGTATGTTTGTTTTTAGTACTAGCATGGTTACTTATTGAGTTCTAAAAATCACACCAAACCAGTTGCTAGTTTTGCAGGTTGGCTACCAGATGGGTAAACCATTTCAACTTTAGAAGCTATGCTCGAGACGCGGATCACCTAAGTTGCAATCACCCTCGTAAGTGTCATGGGAGAAAGTCTTAGAGGTTTAGGATATATGATTATTATGTTAATCATCGTGCTGAACACACTGTTATGTATTTATTAAGTAAATGTTTTGGTTTGTATATGATGTTGTGGGCACGGAGCCCTTGAGTGTTGATTGATGTTGTGGGCATGGAGTCTTTGAGTGTTGATTATGATTTTGATATGCTTTGTGTGGACCTGAGGTTCTTTGAATGTAGGATGTTTTCTTTTAGGTTTCGTTTTGATGTTAGACTGTGATCCAGGTTGTCCAGTTTTAGGATACATCATGTCTGTTTTTCTGTAAATTTGGAGGCTTATGAAGATAGGTTAATCCTGTCTTCTGCCGATAGTATCCTGCCTCTTGCAGGGTGTTACACATTTCTTAGTGTCTATGAAGGAGATTCCTCCTAAATGACAAGTATGAGGTCATCACATATTGGGAAAGCGTTCATAGTTATTCATAGTTAATTTGACATAGTTATTCATAGTTAATTTGTAATTTGCAAGAATAAATATTATTGGTGACACCGTTGTTGAAAATAAATAAATTAAACCATTCATCATTTTGCAAATAAAATTATCATGCTTCGGCATAAATTTAAACGTGATGCATGATGTACATTTAACGACCTAGAAAACATGTATAAACAGCTTCTACACCGTTATCAAACATACCACAAATAATTGTCATTAAATGGTAAGTCAAAAATTTGCATGTTAGATCAAGAGAATATCAATCATATTTTCCTATAAAAAATTTGCATGTTAATTAATATGACAGAAAAACTCTTATTCCTATATTATTTAATCATTATATTTTCGATCAAGAAATTTTTTTAACAAATAAATGATTTCTTTCATGAATGTAATTAATCATTTCGAATATCAATTAACTTAATTTGTGAGATGTGTAGTGAGATTATCGTACCATAAGTATATTGATCGCGATTTTCACACGTTACGCAAGCGCACATATCGCTCAAGTAGTATAGAAAGTTATTGATCCCATGAGGACTTATCACCTACGTTACTAATTATTAAGACTAATTACCTACGATTATCTAACTAAAATTAAATGTGATTTTAATTTAAGTTTGAACTAAGGCTAATGCAAATAAATATAAATTGGAAGTTTATAGAGATAATCACAGAGAGAAAACATCAAGGGTTGTGAATTCACCCAATATTATTCTAAAGATGAATTGGTTGTCCTAAATTTGTGTAATGTATTGGTTGATTAACCTGGAACACTAAGATATACACAAGCCTCTTTCGATGGTCGAATGAAAATATCCAAAATAACTTAATTAGCTATATTTTTATGTCAACTAAATCACCCCAAATTCATTACGAACAAGTTCCAATTATGGCTACACTCGCCCTACAAGTATATTTCTATCATGGAGGGAAATCCCTAAGATGAGATCGTGTGCTATTGAATCTAAGGCTAAACCTAAAATTCCTTGTCAAGTTCATCTAAGTTTACCACATCAACCCTATTGGTGATCAGGCAACATGAAGCATTAATCATAAGATTCAATAAATAAACCAAAACATCACACAGAATATAAGAAAATCAATTTATAAGTTCATAAATATGGGTTTCATCACAACCTAAGATTAGAGGTTTAGTTGCTACACATGCTCAGAAACTCTAATAATTAAACAAAGATAAACAAAACATTAAGGAAGTATAGGAAAGAAGAAACTCTGTCGAGATCTCCAGTCCTTCGTTTCTTCCTGTTGAGTTCCTGTGATATGCTCATTTGATGTGTTCTTGGCTTTTCCCTCAAAAAAATATATTTGGAGGCTGTAATTTTAGGTTATGAAAACTCCATTCTCATAACTTCGTCACGTGCATCATTTTATAATATCTCAGCCCTAATGACTTAAAATAAATTTCTATATTTTAGGATTCTTCACTTTTTAACTTTTCTAATTTAATCTATTTTCAAATTAAATTATTTTTTCAATTGTCTTCCTTGTCGAATGAGAATTTCTCAATTAATAACTTTTATTACCCTCTTTCAGTGCTTATTTCCAAAACCTATTTAAATTAACAAAATAAAATAAATTAAGACAAAATAAATAAAATAAATTATAAACTGACTTAAAATTAAGTAAAAAGGTAATGAAATAATAGATAAAATATAACCACATCAAATACCCTCAAACTTAATATTTTGCTATTCCTCGAGCAAAAACTAAAAGAAATAAAATTAATAAACAAAAAAAACTGATTAAAAAGACACTTTCGTAGGGATCACGATTGCATTTAGCGTATGCAACAAGCCTTTAAACCCATAGGCGGCCCTAGAGGATGATTTATAGTCTCGTGAGGGCTTACAGCGACGACACCCACAAACATCATTTACACATACATGCAATCACACACAAATACAAAAATTAAATAACTAAACAAAAATATCTTGGGAGTTTGCACATAATATTGTCATCAGAGAATGTTTTAGTAACGACAACCAAGAATCTTCAAAGTACCCAACATAACTCAAATCCAAATTCTTGAATAAATTATCTAAGGCAGACTCACAGTGTGTGTGTGTGTGTGAAGGTCTAGTCAAAGCTCGATCCCTATGTAAGTCAACTTAGTGATTTCATCTTAAAAATTGGGATTTGATGGGTCAAACCAACCTACATATCTTAGAATATGATTTATTTATTTATTTTTGTCATGTGGTAGTGAAACATATTTCATATAATGAGTTTATTTCCTTTTAGGGTTTTGGACGAGCTTCTATATTTATAGGAAAGTCTTGGAGTCCTTGTGCTTTTAGAATAATGATTTTTGATGTTTCTGGACGTCTGTCGCAGTGTCGCGACGCCAGAATTTATGTTGCGACGCCAAATCCTCAGGAAATTTATATGTGACATCCTGTCTGAGCGTCATGACGCTACAATGGGCATCGCGACGCCAAGCCAAATTTTCAGGGTAGTGATTTCTGCGTATTCTGCTTTCCTGCGTGCTTTCGATGCGTCCGTAAGGTCCCAAAATAAGCCAATTTTCCCCAAGATCCATGTTCCAATGCTTCCTATCAATAAAACATAAAAGAAATTACAAAATACATTAAAATGACACGAAACCTAGTAAAATAATAAGCCAAGAATGCAATAATAAGTGGGTATAAACCGCATTTATCAAACACCCTCAAACTTAAGATTTTGCTAGTCTCGAGCAAAAGACTAACTAAAAACTAAACAAATAAAAGTAACAAAATTAACTAGGCCACTTTCGTTGGGATCACGATTACATTTAGCGTATGCAACAAGCCTTTAAACCCCTAGGCGACCCTAGTGGACGAGTTATAGTCTCATGAAGGCTTACAACAACGATACCCACAAATGTCATTCACACACATGCAATCATGCAAAAATAATAAAAGCAAATAAGATAGTCCCGGTAGTTACATATAATTTATCCTCAAAGAATGACTATTAATGAAATCATAGAACCTTCAAAGTGTTGGATAATTATGACCCTATAGCATCACTATTTTATAAAGAACATGGTGTTCTTGTACAAAATTAACTATGTGACAAAGGAAATTACTCTTTTATCATTTGTAATTGGATTACCTGGATATATAAATGATAAAAGTCCATATGATTAGTACCAGATTAATAAGATATGAGACAATATTAATCCACGTAAGGTTTAATCATTAAATATCCCTAATCGTAGTATTATCGAGACTGGACATCGATAATGCGGAATAGGCTAGTATTGCACTTGTGCGCGTTATGGAAGCTTGACAGCATAGTTCTCATATATTTAAGTATTGGATACTTATGTAAGTGTGATAAGAGGTTCTGTTTATTGATGATACGGGAACAGCTTCGCTCTGCATAGACCCCTCAGAATCCCATTGGTAGTATGACTATGTGTCTATGGGAATCCGAATCAGGATAGGTGTATATGGTCTTAACTTGAGACTTGCATCGCTAATACTTGCGACAATCAGTATACTTTGGTTTTGGTCGTCCAGGGCTTTAATAGGTTCTGTGTACGCCTCTTCTGGGTTTACTGAGAATTGTAGTGTATTGGGTGTGATGTCAAGATGGAAGTATCACTTCAGTCATATGGAGATGATGATCACACAGGGATACAGAACTGGTACTCTATAGTGCTATAGCCATCGGGAAAGTATGACTAGGTCATGACTTTTCGATCATAAAGAGACTAGTTGCTAATGATCCGATATATGCTTCGTACGAGACAAACATAACTCCAGCCCTAGGCCTAGCATGTGACATCCGATACTGGATCGTAATACGCAATACTTAGTATACTACGCTCGATAAAGATCTTGTATTCCTTAAAAAAATATTTTTGGAGAATTGGGTAGGCACGATGCTTTGCTGGAAGCCAACCATGTCTTGTAAATTGGTAAGAATGTGGTACCGGGTACGCACGTGTTCGGATAGTCCGATGACCACATTTACTGCCAACATATCCAGGGATCTCTTGGGTCGCCTCCCAAAGATTCATCGATGATAATTGACTCGAACATATTTAATCTGGGATTAATTATGAGAGAGAGAAAATTAATCTATGATTAATTGTGGCAAGAATTTATCTGGGATAAAATTAGGATAGAAGAGAGAGAACGATTAATTTGGAATTAATCGATTAAATAATATATTGGATATATTAAATGAAATCGGATTTCAAAGCGGAATTAAAATTGGATTTTAATTCGGGCGAACAAATTAATTTAAAATTAATTCGTAAGCGACTTTCGTAATAATTTTGCTAGGCATTATTATTTTATTAAATTGGATTTAATTATGTCACAACGACAAATTCGTTTATTCAGAATTAAACGAACCCGGGCCCGAGCGAAGTTGCGTGTTGGATTAGCCGACTTAAATTTGGAATTTAAAAGTGGTGGGACCCACTTCACTTACATCAAATTTAGACATTTTATGGAAGTGGTTAGGCTTGATTTTGGGTTTGATTTGTTGGCAAGTAAGGCTTGACCTTGCTTATACTATACTCAAACCAAATTCAACACACAACCTAAGTATAAATTAATTTGTTGACTTTGGAAGTGTAATAAGGTTACTATTCACAGCAACCAAACTCTCATTTTTCATTCTTCTTGCTATGGCTGAAACTCTCTCTACCTTGGAGGGAAAATTTTGTTCTTCAAAATTTGTAAAAGCTAGCACTTTTGGAGTTGATCAAGGTGATAGGGAGACTCACCCAAGTGTTGGAAACACTAAAAGAAAGCTTGGAGCTTCCATCATCCATGGAAAAAGTTTTGAAACTTTTCATCCAAATCAATGTAAGTATTCCGCAACTTTCTTGATTAATTCACACAATAATCACGCTTAGAGATCATGTGGCATGTCTAGGACACTAATACAAAGTACTCAATGCAACTAAAATCCAAGTTCTTGAACAAATTATCTAAACCAGACTCACTATGTGTGTGTGTGTGTAAAGGTTCAGTCACAGCTCGTCTCCTAAGTAAGCCAACTCGATGATTTTGTCTCAAAATTTGAGATCCGATGGGTCAAACCAACCTAGATATCTCAAAAGTATTTTGTATTTGCCTATTTTGCGCTCAGTATGATACAAATTTTTTCCTTTTTCTTTTTTTCTTTTATTTTTCCAACACACCTACCCTTTAAGGTAGCATTTCTCCTCATGGTTGTCCTAACACTCATTCATGGGTAGCTTCACGCTTAGTGGTTCTAGGTGGTTTAACTTTTCTTTTCTTTTCTTTTCTCTTTCTTTCATTCTTTTTAAATCAATTTTTTTTCTTTTATTTTTAACAATACCATACATCATAACACTAGCATATTGAGATAGATATCTAAGCAAACAGTCATTCATTGGCAATAAATTTCTTACTACTAAAAACCTATTTTAAGTGCTTACGAGTTTAACTTAGATCACCTACTCATGCATCAAATAAAATAAATTGAGCACTTATCGTTTCTAAGATTTCATCCTAAAATAAACAAAAATCTTCATTTGGACGTATGTTTTACTAGTAGGACTGAAAAAATAATTTTTTTTTTTAAAATAATAGCAGGAACTATCACTACATGCACACACCCTCAAACTTAAAACATGCATTGTCCTCAATGTAAGATAAACATAAAGAAACAAGAGTGAGGAACAACAATACCGTGCATGGAGTTGATCAGGCTCATGCTTGTTGGGGCAGTTGTGGAACCCCTAGGGTCGGATCGGTGCCCCGCGCAGCGGAAGTGGGTCTAACTCGTGGATATCAAGTATGGTATAATTTTAAATAATCTTTTAAATAATACTATATTCCATTACGAGTGTATAGGAAAACATTGGGACTGAATCAGAGTCCGGAAGCTCAAGAACATGCGAAAACAAATTCAGTGCGCGCAAGGGCGTGACGCTCGTGAAGTTCACGCGCTACAGTGCGCGCGCACTGTAGCGCACAGGTTTGAAACTTTTCTTTTGTTTTCTTTAATTTCTTTTGCCTTTTCCTTCGGCTCACTTTCCAGTGAGATGAAAGAATTAGGGTCTAATACCATAATTTCTTCTGGTCTTCCCTAAATACTTCAAAAACATAAAAAATTAATTTTAACATCAAAACCAACATCAACACATGTTATAGAATAAAATTCAAGTTTTTCAAAATATCAAATATTTTTAAAAAAACTTAAATTTATTCTAAATACGCATTTGCGTAAATTTTGAATCCAATACACAAACCAAATTAGAATCCCAATAAGAAATGTCTCGTGAACAATTCTAGGTCACCCAAAGATGGTCAAGTGATTCTAGAATGGTAGTCATAAGTCTAAGCTTTAATCTAGAGTTCCAAACTCTAATTTTATATTTATGTCTAACATAAATATTTTGACCTAATAAAAGGTATATTGTGTTTATACTTCAAAAATATCCTAACATAATTTATTAGTTTTATTTCAACATTAAGTTATTTGATCATGCATCCAATACATAATAGAACATAACTTAAGAGAATATCAAATTTACCTAGCAAACTTGATGAAAAGATCAAATCTTCTTCTCTTTATTGAAATGGTAGGAGAACCTCCAAGGTTTGCAAGCTTCACACCAAGATTCAATCTTGATTCCAATGTTAGCAAGCTTCAATCCAAGATCCAATCTTGATTTCTCGTAGATAAAATATGCTCAACGTGTACACTTCATATTGGGACTCTCTAAGTTCAGACACATTCGTCATATAAGCCTAGCCAATATGTACGCAATTCGGCCACCTCCGAATTTACGAAGAACACAAATGACCTTTCTGAACTATACAAGTTGAGGTCA
Source organism: Zanthoxylum bungeanum (assembly GCA_019454045.1). Lineage (NCBI taxonomy): Eukaryota > Viridiplantae > Streptophyta > Magnoliopsida > Sapindales > Rutaceae > Zanthoxylum > Zanthoxylum bungeanum. The sequence goes on along the minus strand of SKCR01019111.1, from coordinate 29,866 downwards.
TAATATATGTTTAACAATCCTTCCATCGTAGGCTACCCGAGTTGTGCTTAGGAAACATAGAATACACCGTCAAGTTTCCAAAGGCGTACATCTCATGTCGACATGTCCATAATTTTTTACAATTGATGCGATCCACCCTAGGTGATCGGCTTCGGACAAAGTCTTAAGAATCGTGACTTACTCACATGGATACCTAAACCCTTTATGGTACACATACGGGCCGCCAGATCCTATATTGATTCGCACTTGATTACTGGGTGCATCGGTCCACACCCAACCAACATCTAGAGGCCAGACCATGAAAGGTTTCTGACATACATGGCATCAAAGTGTGGAGGATCTCACACAAAATCAATGATATCCTATAGTCAAAGGATCACATATGCTACTCGACTCGAGGAGATTCATATTGACGGTGGTGTATACTTCCAACTATTAGGAATCACTTGTGAGTCATTCAGTATTCGGTCCAACCAATACCCACATGTTTATACGAGCTTCCAAAGCTCATGGTACATCAGGTTAAACCATTGGAACTCCAATTCCAATATACGATATGTGCTAGTTTTCTAGGTTATAAGAATTCGACCGTATTCCAAAACCAATGACTAGGAATATATATACAGTTTAAGAATAGTTTATAACAGTAATACTTATCCCAATTTCGGACCACCTAGTGTCCAATATTATTATATGACTATTCTAAGGTCAATGTCATTCTTAGCATATTTATACATCAAACTAATATGCATAATGACAATACCATTAATAAGATTTTAAATGAAAATGTATTAATTTTATTAATAAATAATAAAATATAATGTACTATATATTATCCAGATTGGCGTTGGCGCTCCAAGCATCAACTCCAACAAACTCACACTTGCTTAGTGCCAATCAGGATGGTACCGCAGTCTCAACCCCTCCTCATGAGGTTAGGCCTAAGTAAGCAGATATGCTATGTTATCTAGTCCTTGAACCTTAAAGACCACTACGTCTTTTCGTTCAATAATATCTCTAATCACGTTATATTTACTATCCACGTGTTTAGACTTGGACGGCTCTTTAGTCTATGTGATGGCTCCATTATTATCATATTACAATAAGATCAAATCCTAGGCACAATACCAAGTTCTGTGATAACATTTCTAATCTATACAGCTTCTTTAGCACTTTCTAAAACAGCTATAAATTCTGCCTCAGTGGTGGAATCAACTGTTGAGTCTTACTATGAACATCACCAACTAACTGCACCGTTATTAAGGGTAAATATATATTCGGATATAGACTATCTATCATCTGGATCTCCTTAGAAGTTAGTGACTATATAACCTTAAATTATAGCTCATCTTCTCCATATATCAGAAACTTATCCATAGTACACTTAAGATATTTCAGGATATGTTTCACGGCTATCCAGTGATCATTACCTGGATCAGATTGATATCGTCCAGTCACAATGACGCCGAAACTGATGTTAGGTTGATGAGTGGTAAATATATCACTATTTCCCACTCATTTGACCTAATATTTTGTATATTTTCTCAATTTTTGTCAATATTTTGATGTGTTTTATGTTATTTTGTAGATAAATAAAGTTTCAGGACTCTCTTAAGGTGATTCGGGGCCAAAACAATGAAAAACGGACAAAAGGGCAAAATTGTCTTTTGGCGCGTCACGACGCGCAGCCTGCTTCGTTATCGCTAACGTGCGCTGGACCTCTGCTAAAATACACCGGGACACGTGGACCAATCAGAGGGATTATGCTAAAATGCGTCGGATGCTAACGTGTGCCGAATCTGCTAACGTGCGCCTGCCACATGTCAACATCACAACAAATCATGCTAACATGCGTCGGACACGTGTCACCATCACATGCTGCCGACAATCGCCATCGCCATTTTTCACCTACGTGTCATCCATGTGTCAGCCACGTGGCGTCCACATCAGTCACATGCCAAGTCAGCTTGCCACGTGTCAGCCACATCATCATCAACCAATCATCTTGTGCCACATGTCACAATCACACGGTGCCGAAAATCAACATCGCCACATCATCACCACATCAGCATAATCATTGAGTTACCGACGCCCTCTACCACATGTCACCTTATCGCGAATTCAATGACCACGTGTCGTCATCTCCGCAAGCCACGCCGCATATCACGGAGCGTCGCGACGCGTAGAGGGTGACGCGTCGCGACGCGTGAAGCCTGTCGACACCTATAAATTCAGCTCAAAATTTCTGTTTCAGATGTACCTTCCTCTCTATAATTCCTTGAGAATTCTAAGGAGTTTGTATCTAGTTTGTTTAATTTCAGTTTTGTAATTAATTTTATTTACTTTTTGTAATAGTAATTTACTTTCTTTACTTTTTCAGTTTTTACTATTCAGCAATGAGGAGGTAACTTCCCCCTGCTAGGGTGAAAGGTAAAGCTTTTATTATTGCTATTTAGATTAATCTCCCTTAATTATAATATAATAACTATTTAAAACTTGACTTAATGAGGATACCGCTATATTGGCCGATTGGTAATTGATATTAAATTGGTTTTAACCTGACTAAGTAATGATACCGCCTGGTTGGTCGGTTGGTAATTAATTATTAATTTGACTTAATCAAGTTACCGTTTATATGGCGGTTGGTAATATCACACAAGTTAATATATTATATTAATGAAGATATCTAAAATAGTAGTAATAAAAGTGGATCCTTTAACCCCTAGCATTTTATTTTATTGTATTTTTTCCTTTTTAATTTCCAGCATTTACTTTTCAGTACTTTACTTTATGTCTTTTATTTTAAGCTTTTACTAGTTGTAAATATGTGTAGTAGCTAAGCCCGTTATTTGGGATTGTGATGAAATCCAATATCACCAGTTTATAAGGGGTTATTTTATAGTTTGGGTAATATAAAGGTTTACTTATTAAGTTTTAAGCTTAATGCTTCTTGTTAATTGGCCACTAATAAGATTGATCAGGTAAACTTAAAATAAACTTAACGAATGAATTTTAGGTTTCAGCCTTAGACTTAATAGCCCATGATCTTCCTTGAGGATATATAACCCTTTAATAAATTTCCTTACATGATAGAAATATACCTTTCGGGCGGGGGTAGCCACAATTGGAACTTAATCTTAATGAATTCAGGTAACTTGGTTGACATAGACACATGGTTTAATTGGGTTACACTGGGTATTTGCATCTGACCATCGATAGAGGCTTTTGCAGAATTTCGTGTTCCAGGTTAGTAAACCAGTATATTACACAAACTTGAAATAACCACTTCATCTTTAAAAAGATATTGGAATAATTCACAACCTTGGATAGTTTAATAAATTTGAATTTTCTTCAACCTACTTTCGCGCCATTTTATTTACTTGTTTTAAGTTTAAGTCACCACCCAATCAAATAATCAATCCATTAGATACTCGTAAAAATTTGGCTTCATAAATTAATAGCTTAGGTATTAAGTCCTCGTGGGATCGATACTTTTTATACTAGTTGAACGATACGTGCGCTTGTGTTATACGCGTGTGATTACTTACTAGTCAAGTTTTTGGCGCCGTTACCAGGGACTTATTTATCTTTCACTATTAGTTTTGGGGTTAGAAACATTTGCTTGTATCTAATTTTCTTTTACTTATTATTTCTGTTTTCTTGTGTTTCAGGTTCTTAGACAGTACATGAGATGAACTAGAAGCTTTGAACTCGGACCGCTTGACCCAGAGATTGAAAGAACCATCAGACAGTTGAGAAGGGAAAGACGAGAAGGCCAAAGAGCAATCGTCAATATGGAACCTGAACCTTTGGAAGTTGCACCACCAATACCCATTCGAGACAGAACCATTCCGGTGGTTGACGGATTCATTCCCGTATTGTACTTCCTCCCTTACCAACAAATGCGTGTGACATCAAAACATGCATTTGGATGATTCAGCAGTCAGTGCAGTTTGGAGGAAATGCAACTGAAGATCCTAATGCCCACATCAGCAACTTTCTGGAAGTTTCCAGCACTTTCAATTACAACCGAGCAGCTGAAGAAGCAATGAGACTGCAATTTTTTCCATATTCTTTAAAAGACAGAGCAAAGGCTTGGCTACATTCACTACCAGCAGGTTCCATCACAACTTGGAACACTCTAGCCACCAAATTCCTTGCAAAGTATTTCCACCAGCCAGAACAACAAAACTAAGGAATGACATCACATCCTTTGTACAACAAGACTTATAAACTCTCTACGAAGCTTGGGAAATGTACAAGGATTTGCTCCGGAAATATCCTCACCATGAGATTCCAAAATGGCTTCAAGTCCAAACTTTCTATAATGGACTTTCTGGACTGATGAGAACCATAATTGATGATGCTGCTGGAGGAGCGCTGATGGAAAAAGGAGAAGATCAAGCCTGAGACTTAATCAAAGAAATGTCTAACAACAATTCCTTGTGGCCAACAGAAAGGAGCATGATTCAACGAATTACAGGAATTTATGAAGTTGGAGCCAACACAGCAGTGAATACCAAGCTGGATCAGATGTGCAAATGCCTGGAAACACTCAGCGCGTAAGTTGTAAACATTATCGGATCCACAAGTTCACCTTATGGAGGAGGACCATAGCCAAATCAACAAGAAGAGATGGTGAACTATGTCAACAATTTCAACAGATAGAGGAACAATCCATATTCTAACACCTACAAACCAGGATGGATGAATCATCCCAATTTTTCAGGGCAGAAGAACAATCCATCACCTGGATTCCAACAGCAGAACTATCCACCACCTGGATTCCAACAGCAGAACAAAAGCCAGGAACATGAAAAATAACCAGGAATAGCAGAAGTGCTGAATCATCTAAAAAAAATATGATGCTATGTTTCAAAGTCAATCTGCTTCCATTAAAGCACTGGAGAATCAAATTGGACAACTGGCTAATGCTCAGAGTTACAGAACGCCAGGTAACCTTCCTAGCAACACAAAACCAAATCCAAGGAACATGGGGAATGAGCAGTGTCAAGCCATTATTTTAAAAAGCGGTACTGAAATCAACAAAGATGTTGGAATCAAGGCATCCATTGAGGAAGATCCAAAAGAAGCAGTTCCACAGATTGAGGAAAAAGAAGCAAAGGAAAAAGAAAAAAGAAAGAATCACTCTACCTCCACATTTTCCACAGCGTCTCCAGAAAAACAAACTGGACAAGCAGTTTGCTCGATTCTTGGAGGTGTTCAAAAAAGCTGCATATCAACATTCCATTTGCAGAAGCTTTGGAACAAATGCCCAGCTATGTAAAATTCATGAAAGACATTCTTTCACGAAAATGGAGATTGGGAGATTACGAGACAGCAGCATTGACGGAAGAATGCAGCGCCATCATTCAGAGAAAGCTTCCCCCAAAGTTGAAAGATCATGGCAGTTTCACCATTCCTTGCATCATATGAGAACATAACTTCGGTAGGGCTTTGAGTGCTCTAGGTGCGAGTGTTAACTTGATGCCTTTTTCTATTTCAGGAAATTACATATTGGAGAAACAATGCCTATATCAGTCTCTCTGCAACTTGCTGATAGAACACTCGTATTTTTGAGAGGTGTAATTGAAGATATGCTGGTTAAAGTTGACAAATTCATTTTCCCAACATATTTTATTGTCCTTGATATTGAGGAAGACGAAGACATGCCGATCATACTCGGGAGACCATTCTTGGCTACAGGTCGAACCATTATTGATGTATAAAAAGGAGAACTAACCATGATGGTACATGATCAAGAAGTAAAATTCAATGTTTTCAAAGCCATGGAATTCCCGGATGACGAAAAGAATGAGGAATGTTTCAAACTTGATGTGATACATAGTACCATCCAGAACTCCAATACAATGCAAAGTTCTACTGATAAACTATCTGTGGAGCCTGAAGATAAAGCGTTCTACGTACTGAAGAAGCCTATTCTTGCACTACAAGCAACATAAGAGAAACAGTTTCACCAGCTCAAAGACTTAGAGGAATTTCACATACAGCCTTTTGAGAATGCTAAACTGTACAAAGAAAAGGCCAAGAAGAGACATGATGAGAAGTTAGTACGCATACCACTAGAACCAGGGTAAAGGGTACTGTTAAACAAATCAAGGTTGAAACTCTTCCCATGGAAGCCAAAATCACGGTGGTCAGGTCCATTCCTAATCACCAAGGTTTTACCAGATAGAGCCGTTGAGATACATAATCCTGACTCCAAAAAAATATTCAAGGTTAAAAACAAGCGTGTCAAGCACTACTGGGGAGAATCATTTGAGCGACAAAAAGAAATTGTCACACTTTCAGATCCAGTCTAACGTTCGGGCAGCCATGTCTAGCCAATGACTTTAAACTTAGCGCTAGCTGGGAGGCAACCCACGCAATTTGTGTATATATTCATATTTGGTGTGTTTTATTTTGGTGTGTTTTATTTTGTAGGTAAAGTCACATTTCAGGATGAAAGAAGTTCTCGTAAATTTTCACAAGTAATTTCCTTCTCTCCCTCAAAAATCTCTGATAAAAGTCTACAAAGCTCGCTTGGAACGAATGAGACTACTGATGATCAAAGTTATTCCTAACGACATTCGTTGGATTATTGAAGCACGAGTCCGATTGGCAGGTGAGTCTTCTAACTCTTTTATTTCACATTTTTATGGTTTAGGAAGAAGCACATATGCTAAAAAGAGAAGAGCTAAAAAAATGGGTGTATGATATAAATGTGCTTGTATGTTTTGTGATACTCGTTGTCATTCTTTAGGAATGGTGTTTGATAACCGTGAAGATAAGATAAATTTCATTAAGGATGGCTTGAGTAAGGAGTCTTTAGATGACATATCTAAAACTCTTGAGACGCATCCCAATGGATATGTGTATCACGAAATTCGCATGTTATATACACAATTCCGAAAAGAAAGACAACAGTTAAGTCTCGGGAATCTGACTCAAAATGACCATGTTTGCCAATTTTTTTAAAAATTGGATGGGAAGCTTGTCCCTGACGCATAGACGTCAATCAAGCCGTAAATTATTGTAAATATTATATCTCTTTGTCTTTTCCTAATAATTGTGATTTGTTTTGTTATTTTCTTTTTATTTTCTCCAATAGGATCCAGATCTTTTTGTCTAACACGATTTATTTTACGGTTTATCTAATAATTGTCATTTGGCATATACTAGTGCTATTATTACTCACCCTTTTTCAGGTTCTATAAATTCAACTCATCATTGCACTTTTGAAGGTATCTAGATTTGAGAAAGAAGTACATAAAAAAAATGGAAGTTACTTCGAGAAGACGAGTTGAAAACATCTGTGTGTTTTGCTGTATTAATGTTGGTATTAAGCCATAATACATAGAGGCATCACAAGAATTGGGTCGAGTCATAGTTGAGAAGAATATGCACTTAGTATATGGCGGTGGCAATCTTGGATTAATGAGGATCGTTTCAAATGCCGTACAGGAAGGAGGCAGTCCAATTCTTGGAATCATCCTAAAATCATTGGTGGAGGTGAATCTTATTGGACCATCAAACGGAGAGGAATTGATTGTGCCAGGAATGTCTAAACGACTGGTGGAAATGATTAACCGTGCTGATGCTTTTATTGCTTTGCCAGGTGGCTTGGGTACATTGGAGGAAATTTTTATCGTGCTATTTTGGGCGAACTTGAACATACACCAGAAACCGATTGGGCTGTTTAACATTGATGGATTTTATGATTTTCTTTGTGTGTTTCTTGATGATGGCCAGAGAAATGGGTTCGTGACAAAACCTCTGAAAGAACTCATCTTCACTGCCAAAACTACCTCAGATTTAATTGACCAAATCTTAGCCTATGAACCACAAATTGACCATATCCTTTCCAAGATAAAATGATATGAAGATGATCGTGTTAAGAAGCGTCGGATAAATCTGGATCTTAACCTTAATTTCCTTTCTAGATGTAGAATTACAGCTAACCAGGTACTATCTTCTAAACTCTTCTTCTACTTTTTAAGACATTGGGGACAATGTCTCATTTAGGTTTGGGGGAGGGGAATAGTTGAATAGTATCTTATTTTTATTGTCTCATTTTTTTTAGTTTTTAGTCCAAAAATTTTCGAAAAATTCAAAAATAAAAAATTTTACAAAAATCAAAAAATTATTTTGTGTTTTTATGTTTTTAATTTGATTAATCGGGTGAAATTGGTGTGAGATAGCTGTGTAAGGAGTTTCCACTCCTGAGACGTATCTCAACCTATTTCGGAACAAGTTAATTTTTGTTTATTTCATTTTGAATTATTTAATTTGTGAATTCTCCATAATACTGACTAAAATGAATATTCATATGCTCAGTTGACAGATATTATCAATATACATGGTAACATACGGACATGAGTTGTAATTGACGAGTTTGTAATATTTAGTGCTCTAGTTTAATTGGAGGAAACATCTAAAAAGTGATTGGATAATATATATATATATATATATATATATATATATATATATATATATATATATATCTGAAGTCCGAGTAATTAAGTCCGTAGGGGTGTCTTAACACCTGGTGCCCTAAAGCCAACTGGTTTGGGAGTCACTAGCCTAAAGCTCGCTACATGGATGGAAGATATTGTATATAAATAAAAAAAATCAGAAAAAAAATATTCCATTGCTTAAAAAAGGTGTGAATTCTGATATAACTTTAGGATAAAAATATTACATTCTTTTCAACTACACTTGTGACTATTATGGGCAAAAATGAGTTGATTAATATTTTGTTGGCTGTGTGTATGGAGAATGGTAAAAATAATCGGAGAATTTACTTATTCAGTAATTTAGAAAGAAAGAAAACAACTCTAAACTTGGATAAGAAGTTTCACCTGGTTAGTCACTAACTTCTTTATTCTATTTTCTCTTGTCTTTTTGTTTTTGTGTGCATTAATTTTACTATCTTTTTACTTTTGTAAAACGTTTGTGGGTATCGTTGCTGTAAGCCCTAACGAGACTACAACTCGTCCACTAGGGACACCAAGGGGTTTAAAGGCTTGTTGCATACGCTAAATGCAATCGTGATCCCTACGAAAGTGGTTTAGTTTAATTTTAAAGATGTTTATGTTATTTTATCTTGTTGTTTTGCTCGAGGACTAGCAAAATGTTAGGTTTGGGGGTGTGATGAGTGGTAAATGTATCAATATTTTCAACTCATTTGACCTAATATTTTGTATAGTTTCTCGAGTTTTGTGAATATTTTGATGTGTTTTGTAGATAAATAAAGTTTCAGGACTCTCTGAAGGTGAATCGGGGCCAAAACAAAAAAAATGGACAAAATGGGCAAAATCATCTTTTGGCGCGTCGCGACACGTAGCCTACATCGCGACCGCTAATGTGCGCCGGACCTCTGCTAAAAGATGCCGGGACACGTGGACCAATCAGAGGGGTTATGCTAAAATACGCCAGATGCTAACGTGTGCCGAATCTGCTAACGTGCGCCTGCCACGTGTCAACATCACAACAAATCATACTAACGTGTGCCGGACACATGTCACCACCACATGCTACCGACAATCACCATCGCCACGTGTCGCCTACGTGTCATCCATGTGTCAGCCACATGGCGTCCACATCAGTCACATGCCAAGTCAGCTTGCCACGTGTCAGCCACATCATCATCAACCAATCATCTTGTGCCACGTGTCACAATCACAAAGTGTCGACAATCAACATCGCCACATCATCGCCATGTCAGTATAATCATTGAGTTGCCGACGCCCTCTACCATGTGTCACTTTATCGCGAATCCAACTCTCACGTGTCTGACCGGCGTAAACACACACATATAACGCAAGCGCACATATCGTTCAAGTAGTATAAAAATATCGATCCCACGAGGACTTAATTCCTACTGTTGTTATTAATTATTGATACTATTTATTTACAGGTATCTAATTATAGGGAGAAGAGAATGATTATTTTTGTTGGTTGAATGTGGATTTGCTAATTAAAATAAAAACAGACTCAAAAGAAAATACTAAGGAAAATAAAAGAAAAGACTCAAAGATCTAGGGTCGCGACTTCACACAATATTATTATAAAGATGAATTGATTCTCTTATCTATGTGTAATAAATTAGTTTGCTAACCTGGAACACAAAATTATGCAAAAGCCTCTGTCGATGGTCAGACGCAAATACCCAGTATAACCTAATTGAACCATATGTCTATGTCAACCAAATTACCTGGATTCATTAAGTTTAAGTTCCAATTATGGCTACCCCCGCCCGACAGGTATATGTCTATCATGTAAGGAAATCTATTAAAGGGTTATCTATCCTCAATGAAGATCGTGGGTTATTGAATCTAAGGCTGAAACCTAAAATCCCTATGTCTAGTTCATTTTAAGTTTACCACATCAATCTTATTGATGATTAGACAACAAGAAGCATTAAGCTTAAGACTCAATAAACAAACTAAAGAATTACCAATAAAAAGAAAATCAATTATTAAGTGTGTGGATATTGTGTTTCATCACTTCCCTAGAATAAAAATAAAATGCTGGGTTTACAGGATCCACATTTAATATTTCTTATCTAGGAATCTCACTTATTATAATATATAAATTATTTTATGTTCTGCTTTTCAGGAATTAATAATGTTAAACATTTAAAACCAGCCATATAGGCGGTAATTATCTATCACATAAAGACCAGCCATATAGGCGGTAAAGTAATTTATATTTAGACCGACCATATAGGCGGTAATAAAGTCTACCATTAATTAATCTAGTTAAATTATAATTTATAATTTATAATTAAGTGAGATTTACCTAGATAATTATATTAAATGTTTCACATTTTACCCCAGCGGTAAATTAAATACTGAGCATAAAAAAAAGAAAAATAAAATAAAATAAAATTTTATTACAAAAAGTAAAAGTGCATAATTGAAAATACTAAAAGTAAAAATGTTTAATTTAAATTACAAAAACTTAAACACACAAGATGATATCCTTAAAGTCCTTACAAAACTCAAGGAATGCATTCTTTGAATTCTAAAATCGAGCTGAATTTATAGGCGTCAGTGGGGGGTTGGCGTCGCGACGCCCAACTCTCGTCGCGATGCTGGATTATGTCGACGTGGCAGCTTCTGGTTCGTCGGCTCAGATTCTGGATAAGGTGATAAGGTGACACGTGGCAAGGTGGTTGGGAGTTCAATTATTGCGACACGTGGCGGCTTCTGATTGGCTGATTCAGATTCTTATCCGTCACGTGTCGATTTCGGATAAGTGAGTCAATAATTGGCGCTGACATGGCGCACGTGGCGAAATGGACTGTCGGCACCATAGAATTGCGACACGTGGCACGCTGTGATTGGTTGATGATTACGTGGCGATGATGTGGCACTTTGACTTGGTCAACCGGTGATGTGGATGATGACGTGGCAGACAGGTGGAGTGACACGTGGCGACACATGGCGATGGTGACTGTCGACACCGTAGGATGATGACACGTGGCACGACGCACGTTAGCAGATCTGTTGTGATGGTGACACGTGGCACGGCACATGTTAGCAAAGTCAGACTTTTCTCAGATTCTTACTTGTGGACCCGGCGCACGTTAGCAAGTCTTGGTGCATGTTAGGCGTCGCGACGCCATAGGCTTGCGCATCGCGACGCGCAGAATTACGAAAATGCCCTTTTGTCCAATTTTCACTGTTTTGGTCCCAAATCGCTTCCAATGATTTCCAAACTTTATTTATCTGTAAAATAAGAATAAAACACATCAAAACGTTCACAAAACTCAAGAAACTATACAAAATATTAGGTTAAATGAGTGAGAAATAGTGATATAAATACCATTCATCAGTGTCGTCGTCTCCGCAAGCCACATCGCATATCACGGAGCGTGGCGACACGTAGAGAGTGACGCGTCGCGACGCGTGAAGCCTGTCGACGCCTATAAATTTAGCTCGAAATTTCAGTTTCTGATGTACTTTTCTCTTTGTAATTCCTTGAGAATTCTAAGGAGTTTGTATCTAAATTGTTTAATTTCAGTTCTGTAATTAATTTTATTTACTTTTTGTAATAGTAATTTACTTTCTTTACTTTCTAAGTTTTTACTATTCAGCACTGAGGAGGTAACTTCCCCCTGCTAGATTGAAAGGTAAAGCTTTTATTATTGCTATTTAGACTAATCTCCCTTAATTATAATATAGTAACTATTTAAAACTTGACTTAATGAGGATACCGCTATATTGGCCGGTTGGTAATTGATATTAAATTGGTTTTAACCTGACTAAGCAAGGATACCGCCTGGTTGTTCGGTTGGTAATTAATTATTAATTTGACTTAATCAGGTTACCGCCTATATGGCTGGTTGGTAATATCACACAAGTTAATATATTATATTAAGAGAGATATCTAAAATAGTAGTAATAAAAGTGGATCCTTTAACCCCTAGAATTTTCTTTTATTGTATTTTTTCCTTTTTAATTTCCAGCATTTACTTTTCAGCACTTTACTTTATGTCTTTTATTTTTAAGCTTTTACTAGTTGTAAATATGTGTCGTAGCTAAGCTCGTTATCTGGGGTTGTGATGAAATCCAATATCACCGGTTTATAAGAGGTTATTTTATAGTTTGGGTAATATAAAAGTTTACTTATTAAGTCTTAAGCTTAATGTTTCTTGTTAATTGGCCACTAATAAGATTGATCGGGTAAACTTAAAATAAACTTGATGAAGGAATTTTAGGTTTCAGCCTTAGACTTAATAGCCCACGATCTTCCTAAAGGATATATAACCCTTTAATAGATTTCCTTACAAGATAGATATATACCTGTCGGGCGGGGGTAGCCACAATTGGAACTTAATCTTAATGAATTCAGGTAACTTGGTAGACATAGACATATGGTTTAATTGGGTTGCACTGGGTGTTTGCATCTGACCATCGACAGTGGCTTTTGCAGAATTTCGTGTTCTAGGTTAGTAGGCCAATATATTACACAAACATGAAATAACCACTTCATCTTTAAAAAGATATTGAAATAATTCACAACCCTGAATAGTTTAATAAATTTGAATTTTCTTCAACCTACTTTCGCGCCATTTTATTTACTTGTTTTAAGTTTAAGTCATCACCCAATCAAATAATCAATCCATTAGATACTCGTAAAAATTTGGCTTCATAAATTAATAGCTTAGGTATTAAGTCCTCGTGGGATCAATACTTTTTATACTACTTGAACAGTACGTGTGCTTGATGTAGGGTTTTTTTTATGTGATCCAGAATGAGCTCTGTTTGTTTGGCCAAGTTAACTTGAAGTTGTGGTTGATTGCATGGCTTGGTCAAATTGGTGTATTTGGGCCATTTTGGTGGATTTGGAACATTCCTTGGGTTCTGGAGTTTGGTCCATGCATGAGACTTTATGTGAAGGCTTTATTATGTCTAAAGCAATATTGGAATGGGTCTTGGACGTGCATGGGCTGCCGTGATTGATTTTGGGCTTTATTTCCGAATGGTGCACTAGTAGTGGCGGGATTTATGCAGGCTTCGTATTTTGGATGTAACTTTCTCGTACGATGTCCGATTTTGGTGATTCAAGTTGCATTGGAAAGAGAAATATTAGCTATACAAATTTGTAGCTTATATTAAAGTCCAGTTCGGATTTCGTCTTGGTCAAAATGATGCCAAGCATGTTAGAAACAATTTCCATGTTGAAGATTTTAAGGAAATACTTACAAAAACCAAGATTTTCCAAGACTTTTCCTTCGAACCTTCAAGTTTTTCTCTCAACTTCCTTTTGTTTATTTTTGTGTATTATGAACTTATGAAACCCTAAATTGAAACAAAATAATTTATACCTTTTATTTTAGCCTTGGCCGAAAATTGGTATACTAAATATCTAGATATTTTCTGTTTTGTTTCAATTAATGCCAACTTGCCAACTTGTTTTTGAAATCATTAACACTTTAATGTAATTCAATAAGTCAACAATTGCAACTTAAGCCATTTAATTAAATATCAAAACTAAAGATATTTATATTTTTAATTAATTTAATTATTTAACAATTAAATAATTAAATAATTTTTTAAATACAAATATATTACATATATATATATATATATATATATATATATATATATATATATATATTATATTTACCTTAAATATCAAATACATATATATTTATGATATTAGCCAAATATCTCAATTTGACAATTAATTAATGTGTATTTGGTAAAATCTAACATTAAATGCAAATACACAAAAATTACGAAATGACTATTGGGTCCCTTCACATGTATTTTTCGTTTAACCTTTAAACGACTTATAAATAATCAGTATTATTTATAAATATTGCCCTAGTGTTCTACGAGTATATTTCATTAGTGAGACTCTCTAGATTCAGGCATATCCGTCACGAAATCCTATTTCGTGTCCATAATTTACCCACCCGTAAATTATGACGACCACAGATAAACTCGATGAATCATACAGGTCGAGGTCATGGTAAATGTATAATTCCTCTGTCACAGGTATCCAGATATATCCCATAGATATATATATGTAAACGTCAAATCTCTATAGGGACTATCCCGTCGACGTCTCTATTAGCAATCTCAAAAAGAACATTTAGAACTGACTTCTAAAATATACCACGTGCCCATGGTTTTTATCTGATTGCTAATCATAAATGGACTACCTATGCTCTGTACACAAAACTGACGGATCCTATCTCGACATACACAGGACACCATAAGGATCTATCCACACCCAACGAACAGGCAGAGGTCTGATCTAAATAGATCGGTGACGTGATTGTCATCTAAGTGTGGAAGATGTCTCATGTGCCCACAGTGGCATCTCAAGTAGAAGAATCACAAATGCTAATCAACCCGAGAAGATTCTTATTGACGTTGGTGTACCATCCATTAAGAATCTTCGGTGAGTCGTTCAGTGTTTATCCGCCATAAACACCTACACGTCTATACGAGTCTCAAAGACTCATGGTTCATTGAGAAACCATTGGAATCATATATTCCAGTATACGACATGTACCGGTCTCAACAGGTTTACTTTACTGACCAAGTAGTGTAAACCTTGACCAAGAACTGTCTAAGAATGACAACGTCATGATACAACTCAATGTCAGTTGCGACGCTTTTGCAACAGTATCATGACTAGTCATCCTAAGGTCAAATACGTCTTTACCATATTAATAGATATATTATATTATAGAAACTGCTTGTATTATTCATAATAAAATGTTTTACATAAGTATTATCAAGGAAATACAAACGAGAATTGGCGCTCTGAGCACCAACCCCAAAAAAAACTCCAACTTGCTCTTGTGCCAATATCGATTGTATCTAATACCCATGGACTCCACATGTTTATCAAACAACTTCAGAGGTATGGCTTTTGTAAGCGGGTCTGCTACATTATCTTTACTCGGTACCTTGCACACGACAATATCCCCTCGCGACACAATCTCTCGAATGATGTGGTACTTGCGTTCCACATGCTTCGACTTTTGATGCGCCGTCGGTTCCTTTGCATGCACAATGTCTCCAGTATTATGACAGTATAACGAAATTGCATTCTCGATACTTAGGACAACTCCCAATTCAGTGATAAAGTTCCTAATCCAAACAGCTTCCTTTGCAGCTTCAGAAGCTGCAATGTATTCCACCTCTGTGGTGGAATCTACTGTTGACCCATGTTTGGAACTTTTCCAGCAAACTGCACCTCTGTTAAGGGTAAAGACGAATCCAGATGTATACTTTCTATCATCGGGATCCGATTGGAAGTCGAAATCCATATACTTGTTAACTTGCAGTTCATTTCCTCCATAAATTATCAACTTATCCTTAGTACCTTTAAGATACTTCAGGATATGTTTAATGGCCATCCAATGGTCATTTCCTGGATTGGACTGATATCTACTAGTTACGCTAACAGCGAAACTGATATCAGGCCTAATACATAATATGGCATACATTATGCTACCCAAACACGAAGCATAAGGTTGGTTAGACATTCTAACCTTCTCATCTTCTGTTTGTGGACTCATCTTCTTCGAAAGATGAATCCCATCTCTGAATGGTATGTTTGCTGTCTTACAGTTACCAAAATTATACCATTCCAAGATCTTATCTATGTACGTTGATTGAGATAACCCAATCAGCCTCCTTTGTCTATCTCTATAGAGTTTTATCCCTAAAACATAGGAAGCTTCTCCCAGGTCCTTCATGGATAAATTCTTACAGAGTTACACTTTGACGCTTTGTAACATTCCTATATCATTCCCAATGATTAAGATGTCGTCAACATATAGGACTAAAAATATGACCATGCTCCCACTGGTCTTCTGATACACACAAGATTCATCTGAATTCTTGAGAAAACCAGACGATCTAATAATCTCGTCGAATCGAAGATTACAACTTCGTGAAGCTTCTTTAAATCCATAAATGGACTTCTTAAGCTTACATAACATACCCGAGTTTTCGCTGGACGTAAAACCTTCCGACTGTTCCATATAGTTTTCTTCATCAAGAAATCCATTTAGAAAAGCCGTTTTGACATCCATTTGCCAAATCTCGTAGTCATGAAACACAGATATAGAAAGAAAAATCCGAATAGACTTAAGCATTGCTACTAGTGAAAAAGTTTCATCGTAGTCGACGCCAGTTCGCTGCGTGTAACTTTTTGCTACCAGTCGGTCCTTGTAAGTTTCAACCTTACCGTCAGGCCCGCGTTTCCTTTTGTAAACCCATTTACAACTGATATGAACAATTTCTTCGGGAAGCGGAACCAATTCCCAAACTTGATTCTCATGCATTGAGTCTAACTCGGATTTCATGGCAGTTTGCCATTTCACGGAGTCGATGTCCAACATCGATTCTCTATAGGTAAAAGGATCGGTCTCTTCAACTAAGAGAACATCTAGACTCTTTTCTTGTATCAAATACAAGCGTTCAGGAGGTCTAGATACCCTTTCTGACCTACGGAGTGTGTGCGTTGAAGGTCCTTCATCTACTTGAACTTCAGGTTCCTCTGTTGGTTCGTTGTTTTCAGGTTGGACTTAGTCAAGTTAAACCTGTCTATAATTACCACCTTATGACAAAAATTATACTTCTAGAAATTTTGTGAAGCGAGCTACGAACACATTTCGATGCTCGGTATCATAGAACAGATATTCCCTCGTATTTGAAGGATATCCAACAAACCTAAACTTTTACCCTCGAGGTGAAAGCTTATCTTGCTAAGTCACCCTGACATAGGCAGGACAACCCCAAACCTTAATATAACTAAGATTTGGTCTCCTACCGTACCATATCTCATACGAAGTCGTAGGAACAGATTTTGAAGGAATCTTATTCAAAAGATGTGCAACTGTTAAAAGAGAGTAGCCCTATAAGAAATAAGGAAAATCTGTGAAACTCAACATTGATCGGACCATATCCAATAAAGTCCAATTTTTCCTCTTAGACACTCCATTATGTTGTGGGTCGAGGCCCACATCAAACATCAGTTTGGGGGCGAGGCCCATATCAACATTAGTTTGGGGCGAGGCCCATGTTAGCATCAGTTAGGGGATAAGTCCCAGGGTCGAGGCCCACATCCGCATCAGTTTGGGGGTGAGGCCCACATCAGTATCAGTTTGAGGACGAGTCCCAAGGTCGAGGCCCACATCAACATCAATATCAGTTTGGGGGTGAGTCCCAGGGTCGAGGCCCACATCAGCATCAATAGTAGTTTCGGGGGCGAGGCCCACATCTGCATCAATATCAGTTTTGGAGATGAGTCTCAAGGTTGAGGCCCACATCAGTTTCAGTAGTTTTGGGGATGCGTTCCAGGGTCATGACCCACATCATCAGCAGTTTTGGGGATGCGTCCCAGGGTCGTGACCCATATTGTCAACATTATCGGGATGCGTCCCAGGGTCGAGGCCCCCGTTGTCGGTTGCAGTTATCAGGATGCGTCCCAGGGTCGTTGGCCCCCTGCATTATCAGTTTTGGGGATGCGTCCCAGGGTCGTGACCCACATTATCAGCGGTATTAGGATGCGTCCCAGGGTCGAGGCCCCCGTTGTCGGTTGCAGTTATTGGGATGCGTCCCAGGATCGAGGTCCACTACGTCATCAACTCAGCTCAAAGCAGCAGGCAAGTCAGGTGGCAGCTGGCGAGCCAGGTAAGTAAAAATGCATTGCACAAATTTGA
This sequence comes from Zanthoxylum bungeanum, assembly GCA_019454045.1. Classification (NCBI taxonomy): domain Eukaryota; kingdom Viridiplantae; phylum Streptophyta; class Magnoliopsida; order Sapindales; family Rutaceae; genus Zanthoxylum; species Zanthoxylum bungeanum. The sequence goes on along the minus strand of SKCR01019111.1, from coordinate 11,664 downwards.
TAGGATTGTCATTGTCACACACTGCACAAGTCCCATCAAAGTGGGGGCGACTGTAGGCACTGCATTTTGCATGAAAGTCCTGATGATGAGTCTCGTACGGAGGCACTACCTTTTAAGTTACGGAAGTCGTGGGAAACGAATGTCGGAAGAGGAAATTCAGAATAAGTATGTCATCGGATTCAATTCACATGTTCACTGCTTTCGTTCGTGAACACGTTCGAACATCAAACAGATTACGGGCGTTCATGTAGCGTTCGAATAGGAATTCGAACAGTGTCGGTACTTCTGGTTTTGTTGCTAGCCTCTCGCCCAAGCCCATTTAGCCCGCCAAAACCCACCCAAAAATAATTAAAACATTTAAAACATGTCACAAATTAAAATAATATCCTTCCTAAATTAAATAAATCACATCCTAATTTAAATAATTCACATACCTAAATGAAACAAATCAAATATATGATCTTCCTTATTTAAACAAATCTTATCCCCAATTAAATATATGTTTTCCTTGTGTGACACTAATTAAATGGCATCTCTTTAATACTCAAATCTTATTCATTTTCAAACAAGAGAAGCCCTAGCAATTGTCTATAAAAGAAACACAAATCTAACACTCTCATCCCCTAGTCCATTCACACATAACACAAGAACAAGAACAAAAAAAAAGTTTATCTTCTCCTCCTCTCTCTACTACAGCCGAAACTCATCCCCCTAAACACCCTCCATTACCAAAAATCACACCCCTAAAACAATAAGCCTTCACCGAAAATCACCCTTGAAATAACCCCCCCCATTCACCAAAAATCATAAACCAAGACAACCCTCATTGCCGCAACAAAACAGTCCACAAATAGCCCCATTACCGTGACCAAAACTGCTCCCATACAGCCCTCTAACCACCGCAAAAATAGCCGCCCCAAAACCGCAAAAATAGTAGCCTAAAATCGCAAAACAGTGACAGTAAAACAGTAGCATAACAGCAGCAAAACAGAGGAAACGACGACTCAAAATAGTGAAGCAGCGAACGAGAACAGTGGACCGGAGGAGTTGCGGAGCATCAACCCTTCTGACGGCCGTGTAACGCACTTTCGAGAGACGATCTAAGAGGTTAGACCTGAGGGCACCCTTCCTTTTATTTATTTTCTTACTTTATTTTGCATGAGTATTGTGGGTTAGTGCAAGATGTGATTTCCGGATGAACGGAATATGTGTTCTCTCTTATAGTATATCGGATGGAAACCCGGACGGAAATTCCGTAGCCGAATCCGAATGGACGGTAGTGTGGTCTGTACTCGGGATACAACGCCACGTACCGCTTGAGAGACACACATATTTCGTCTCATCCAACCTTGTGTTTGAGCATGATTTAGTCATTTTTGCTTTACTTTCTGCACGTTATTTGTTTGTGTATTGATGATGTAGTGCGCATGGGCTTAGTATGTTGGTCTAAAGGTTCTCTATTTGAGGGAAGAAAAGTCCAAAAGGCTACATTTACGACAATACTTTGCCGCGCCGGACGGAGTATGTTTGATTGAATGTGAGATATGTTTAATCGAGTATACGAGGTCCTATATTATTGTTGTCTTTATTTTATATGCATGGTAACATAATGCGCATGGGCTAACCTGGGTGGATTAAAGGTCCTCTATTCGAGGGAAATGCCTGAAGGCTACCTTTACCACGATGTTTTGTCGCGCCTTTTATTATGTCATTTACCATTTGCATATCATTGCTTTATTTACGCATGCATTGCATTCTTGTGCGCATGGGCTAACTAGGGTGGATTCAAGGTCCTCTAATTGAGGGAAAATGCCTAAAGGCTACATTTACCACGATGTTTTACCGCGCCTTTTATTATGTCATTTATCCTTAAAATAATCGTTGCTTTATTTACGCATGCATTACATTCTTGTGCGCATGGGCTAACTAGGGTGGATTCAAGGTCCTCTATTCGAGGGAAAATGCCTAAAGGCTACCTTTACCACGATGTTTTACCATGCCGGATGAGGTACACCCGATTGAATGTGAATGAGTTCAATCGGGCACACGGGGTCCTACATTGTGGATTTGCTTATCTATGTATGTGTTACGTCATCCATCATGCATCAGGTCATGTCTCGTTCGAACGAGTTCTCGAACGCTATTCGAACGTGAACCTTCTGTTTCCCGTTTGAACGCATTTACGAACGCTACTCGAACGCGCATGCATTTTGTTTCATCAAGTCTTGTCCCGTTCGAACGCGTTCTCGAACGCTATACGAACGCAAACCTTCTGTTTACCGTTCGAACACGTTTACTAACACTACTCGAATGCGCACCTATTTTCTTTGTTTTATCATGCATCAGGTCTAGTTTCGTTTGAACGCGTTATCAAACGCTACACAAATGCGAACCTTCTGTTTACCGTTCGAACGCGTTTACGAACGCTACACGAATGGACATACACTGAACTGAGTCATTTTCATCACATTTCATGCATGATCGCTTCTTGGGTGATTTCTTTTGTATTATGTAATTAACCATGCCATTCCATTATTGACATTTTTCCTGTTATCATCCATTTGTATTCCCGCATTCATCTATTTGATGTGTTCGCAAGATTGTGTTCAAGCATGATTAGGTCTTTATGATGTTACTTATTTCTCAAGCATGATTTAGCCATTAGTATGTTATTCATCTATGCATGATCTTGTTATCTCTTTTCGCAATAGGTGTTTATTTATGTTTATGTTTAGGTTGTTATTTATTTTTCGTATTTGATGATTCAACATGTTCATGAGATTATTGTGTGATATCATATGTTTGCCGTTATGATGATTCATTTTATACATGCGAACTTAGGAGTAGATTATCCTTGGAAATATATGTTGCTTAGGCTTGGTTAGATTATTGCACAAATCATATCATTACAAGTGGCATAAGTAAGGGACCATTCCGAACCCAACAGATTGAGGTCTTCCCTTGCGAGGGGTGAGTGCGGCCTTAAATCATTTTCCCGGTTCACACCGGGTGGCGACTCCATATTATTTCTCCGGTTTAGTCCCCCGTGGGCTACTCCGTACTCCCGAACGGGCCACGAGCCCGGAACAGCGTCGTCCAACATCTGTGTCCTACACTGGCCTTCATCAGGTCCAGTCGACGGGAACACTCCCCAATTGGCTCATGATGGACTCAAGTTCAGTTAATGGACCTTCTTCTGGTCCATCCAACATGTAGACTCGATTTGGTCCCTATTCGACACCAAACGAGTGAATGATTTCCCAGCCTTCATCAGGTCCAGTCGACGGGAACACTCCTCATTTGGCTCGTGGTGGAGACTAGTACGATACCTGGACCTTTTTATGGTTCAGACAACATGTAGATTCGTTTCGGTACCTATTCGGTACCAAACGAGCCAGTCGACATGCTCATTCCTCAAGAAGCTCACTAATTGAGTCGAGTATCAACCCAGACCTTTATCTGGTTCCAGACGACATGCGACTTCACTATGGCCCTGAACCGCACCATTCGATAGAATGACCTCCCTGCCTCATCAGGCGAGTTGAAGACTTGGACTACATTCAGTCCAAACATGTAGGCTCCATTGGTCCTCTGACCAATCGATTGGAGTTCTTCAAAGAACACCACTCGGTTATGTCGACTGGGACATGACTAAGTAAGTAGAAGACTCAGACTGCATTCACTCCAGACATGTAGGCTCTATTGGTCCTCAGACCAGTCGTATGGATACGTCCGGAACAAATGTCCGATTCGATCAACTGGGGACATCTTCCTTAACTCATGTCGAGTCAGATTCAAGACTTTAGCCATACTGTCAAGGCGACATTGAAGATGCTCAATCACGTTCTGGTCTAGACAATAAAGATTTTCCCGTTTTGGTTCAGACGACACGACCAACGAGTACTCTCCAAGCCAATGACTCATTGACTTAGATAGTATGGGACAAACTGTACGGGCCAAATTTGGGCCAAGGGCAATTTTGACTTCTTACTTCGGGCCCAATACTAAATACACCCCAATTTCCTCTGACAGTACCCGAGATAAAACCCAGGCCCTAGTTGCCATCTCAGGCCTACATATAGAGAAGGCCCAATATCCTTCAGTCTAAAGGAAGCCCAATTTTATAAGTCTGTAACGGCCCAAAGATGTTTCACAAGCCCATACCCAGTAAAATACCATACCCTTACGCAAACCGTTTCCTAGACTCACCATGTGCCAGCCCACGAAACACCCAGACTCATAAATACCCCTCATAACTCAGCCGTTTCCACCCTTCAAATGAACAAGCAATCAAAATTAATAAGTGCCCACGTTACTCAAATGTGTATATATAAGAGAAGAAATCTACAAGGCAGAGACAGACAAACTCAACTACTCACAGCTTAGAAAAATTCTCTCCAAAGCTCTCAGAACCCCCTACCTACCGCCCTCACGGAAGCTCACGGGGATCAAGGTAATATCTGACCTTGCTCCTCATTCTACGACGTTTACAGCTTATTTCCATCACTGACTTGGGCGTCGGAGTGCCCACCACATCGGTGGGTAGATTCTCCACGCTCACTCTACTTCTTGTTTTGCAGGATCGCTGGTGCCCCAAACCAACAAATTCTCGATTGTGGACCTCGGCCGTAGACCAGCGTCTACACAAATCAAGATGAATTAAGATTTTGGGTAGAAAATTTTTGATAATCAATTTGATCCATTTTAATAAAATCCGCTAAAAAATAGTAAAATTAAAATGATAAATTTTAGTAAAATTTATAGTGAAATGTATATGAGTTTATATAATTTATAGGTTAAAAAAAGAGTTGTTAAGAATTAAGATTTTTATTTATATTATTTTAATAAATAATTATTATTAAAATAAGAGAGATAAAATATTATATAATATTATTTGAAGAGGGATAAATTGTTCTTCAATGTTAAAGAGTGAGAATGAAAATCTAAGTTTAAAAATCTCATTTGATGTCCCTTTTGGATATACATGGCAAAAAATCCTACGGCCTAGCCCCGTCCGGTCTTAAAAAGATCCAAGTTGGGCTTTATAATAATACGCCTGTAGGCACTGCATTTGCATATAAGTCCCGATGATGAGTCTCGTACGGAGGCACTACTCTTTAGGTTGTGGAAGTCGCGGAAAACGAATGTCGCAAGGGGAAATTCAGAATAAGTATGTCATCGAATTCAATTCACATGTTCACTGCTTTCGTTCGTGCTGCGTTCGTGAACACGTTCGAACGTCAAGCAGATTTTGGACGTTCGTGTAGCGTTCGAATCGGCGTTCGAACGGTGTCGGTACTTCTGGTTTTGTTTTTAGCCTCACGCCCAAGCCCATTTAGCCCACCAAAACCCACCCAAAAATAATTAAAACATTTAAAAAATGTCACAAATTAAATAAATCACATCCCAATCTAAATAATTCACATACCTAATCAAAACAAATCAAATATATGATCTTCCTAATTAAGCCAAATCATATCCCCAATTAACTAGATATTTTCCTTGTGAAACATTAATTAGAAATATTCCCCCCATAATTACACAAATCCCATTCCTATTCAAACAAAGAAAACCCTAGACTTGCCTATAAAGAGACACAAATCCAAGATTTCACACCCTAGCACATACAAACAAATCACAAAAAATTCTGCAAAGCATTAGCACCCAAAACTCACCTAGTTCACATGCCCAAGAAAAAAAAACAAATAATTTTCTACCCTACCCTACTCCACCATCACAGAAACACTCACCAAATAACCCATCCATTGCCGCATCACACAGCCCTCAAAACACGTCCACATTACCGCATAAACGAACCCATCATACCAGCCATACCTTCACGCAAAACAGTCCCAAATCACCCCAAAACAATGAACAAATCACCCCAAGACAGTCCCTTAATACAGTGAAAACAGTGACAAGAAAATACAGTGAGAACAGCAAACAAACAGAGGAAACGACGACTCAACACAGCGAGGCAACGAACGAGAGCAGTGAACCAGTGAACCGGAGGAGTTGCGGAGCATCAATCCTTCCGAGAGCCGTGTAACACACTTTCGAGAGACGACCTAAGAGGTTAGACTTGAGGGCACCCTTTCTTTTATTTATTTTCTTACTTTATTTTGCATTAGTATTGTGGGTTGGTGCATGATGTGATTTCCGGATGAACGGAATATGTGTTCTCTCTTGTGGTATATCCGATGGAAACCCGGACGTAAATTCCGTAGCCGAATCCGAATGGACGGTAGTGTGGTCTATACTCCGGATACAACGCCACGTACCGCTTGAGAGACACACATATTTTGTTTCATCCAACTTTGTGTTTGAGCATGATTTAGTCGCTAGTATGTTATTTATGTTTAATCATGATTTAGTCGTGTTCGATTTACTTTCTGCACGTTATTTGTTTGTGTATTGATGATGTAGTGCACATGGGCTTAGTATGTTGGTCTAAAGGTTCTCTATTTAAGGGAAGAAAAGTCCAAAAGGCTGCCTTTACGACAATACTTTGCCGCGCCGGACGAAGTATGTTTGGTTGAACGTGAGATATATTCAATCGAGTATACGAAGTCCTACATTGTTGTCTTTATTTTGTATGCATGGTAATGTAATGCGCATGGGCTAACTAGGGTGGATTAAAGGTCCTCTATTCGATGGAAAATGCCTAAAAGACTATCTTTACCACGATGTTTTGCCACGCCGGATGAAGTATGTTTGATTGAATGTGAGATATATTTAATCGGACATACGGAGTTCCACATCATTGTTTTATTCATTTGTATGCATAGTAATATAATGCGTATGGGCTAACTAGGGTGGATTAAAGGTCCTCTGTTAGAGGGAAAACGCCTAAAGGCTACCTTTACCACGATGTTTTGCCGCGCCTTTTGTTATGTAATTGACCTTTTGCATATCATTGCTCTATTTACGCATGTATTGCATTCTAATGCGCATGGGCTAACTAGGGTGGATTAAAGGTCCTCTATTCGAGGGAAAACGCCTAAAGGCTACCTTTACCACGATGTTTTGCCGCGCCGGACGAGGTACACTCGATTGAATGGGAATGAGTTCAATCGGGCACACGGGGTCCTACATTGTGCATTTGCTTATCTATGCATGTGTTGCGTCGTCTATAATGCATCAGGTCTTGTCCTGTTCGAACGCGTTCTCGAACGCTATACGAACGCGAACCTTCTGTTTACCGTTTGAACGCGTTTACGAACGCTACTCGAACGCGCATGTGTTTTTCTTTGTTTTATCATGTGTCAGGTCTTATCCCGTTCGAACGCGTTCTCGAACGCTATACGAACGCGAACCTTCTGTTTACCGTTCGAACGCGTTTTCGAACGCTACACGAACACACATACACTGAACCGATTCCTTTTCATCACATTTCATGCCTAAATTGCTTCTTGGGTGATTTCTCTCACATTATGTAATTAATCATGCCATTCCATTATTGACACTTTTGTTGTTATCATCCATTTGTATTCCCGCATTCATTTATTTGATGTGTTCGCAAGATTGTGTTCAAGCATGATTAGATCGTTAGGATGTTACTTGTTTTTCAAGCATGATTTAGCCATTAGTATGTTATTCCTTTATGCATGATCTTGTTATCTTCTTTCGCAATAGGTGTTTAATTTACGTTTATGTTTAGGTTGTTATTTATTTTTCGTGTTTGATGATTCAACATGTTCCTGAGATTATTGTGTGATATCGTATGTTTACCGTCATGATGATTTATTTTATACATGCGAACTTAGGAATAGATTATCCTTGGAAATATATGTTGCTTAGGCTTGGTTAGATTATTGCACAAATCATAACATTACGAGTGGCATAAGTAAGGGACCATTCCGAACCCAACGGTTTGAGGTCTTCCCTTGTGAGGGGTGAGTGCGGCCTTAAATCATTTTCCCGGTTCACACCGGGTGGCGACTCCATGTTATTTCTCCGGTTTAGTTCCCCCGTGGGCTACTCCGTACTCCCAACTAGGCCGCGAGCCTAGAACAGCGTCGCCGATTTCTGTATCCTACAACGCCCGGTCAAAAACTAAAAAAAATAATTAATTAATTGTTAAAAAATTAATAGTTTTTTGGTTCTTAAGTTAATGAACATGTCTTTGAGGAATTAATATTATATTTGTTGATATATTTTAGGATAAGATTTTGATTATTACAAAATTTTTTTAAAAATAAAAAATTATTCCACGCCAAAAAAGCCTTTGCCCGAGCCCGGGCCTGGAACGATTGTGGGGCCGAGCTTTTCCCGGACTCGGGTTTTTTTAATAAAAATTATTCCACGCCAAAAAATAATTTTAAAAAATAAATAAATAAATACATACATACATAGATACCAATTTAAATTGAAGGAAAGCCAGTCTGTTTACTTATACGATACTGATAAATTGATCAACATAATATGTAACATGAGAGAACTGAGATTAGCATCCTACAATGTCAATATTAATATTTAATTATTGTATCTCTGATACTATTCCCTTGTAATATTTATTTTTTATGATTATAATATCACATTACCCATACAACAATCTAAAGATATATAATTATTGTATCTCTGATACTATTCCCTTGTAAAAAAAGTTATTGTTTCCAAAAATTAAAACAGTAACAAGCTGTAATTGATCAGATATCTAGCTTGTCAATTTGTATGCATTACTGGCAACTCAAACTCAACACATACACGTTTGAACATGATTTATATCATGTACTATATCATCCATAATTTAGTAGTCGTCGGGATTACCGGGGTGTTACACTATCGCTGTAAGTACTTCTCTATTATAGTGGATTGTGTTGATAGCTGAGATACCTAACTGGAGTGATTTTTTACTCGCACGAGTTTTACATTTCGTCATTAAAATAACTTGTTTTGATTTTGTGTGATTGATTTATTTTCCGCTTTAATACTTTGTTTTGATTTATTGCTATTAGAATTAAAGATATTTGTTGAAAACCATAATAACAATATTTATGACTTGTCTTAATTATTATGTTAATTATACATAGGTTAGAACCTTAGGTAAAATACAAATTTTCACCTGGTAAAAAAAGTTATTGTTTCCAAAAATTAAAACAGTAACAAGCTATAATTTATAAGATATCTAGCTTGTCAATTTGTATGGCATGGCATTACTGGCAACTCAAACTCAACTCCTCAATGAGAGCACTCAAATCAGAGTAAGATGAGCCTCCATTTTCAACAGCCCTCCTTGCCATGTCCCCAAAAGCCATGGCTCTGCTCCTCATTTCTTCTGCCTTATCACCTACCATTATCTCTTTCACTACCTTTTCTATTTTTTCTCTCTTCACAAAGTCACCCACAAATCTAGACCATTCTGAATTCCAACACCAACACCAATATTAAGAACTTGAGTCACCAACTTTTCATTGTAAAATTGCTCGGCAAAGACAGGCCATGTAACCATCGGCACACCGGCAGCCACGCCTTCAATAGTTGAATTCCATCCACAATGTGTCACAAATCCTCCAACAGATTCATGTTCAAGTATCAAAACTTGTGGTGCCCATCCTCTTATAATCAGTCCTTTACCTTCCATTTTCTTCTCAAATCCTTCAGGCAACCAATCTTCCTTTTCTCCTTCACCGTTATCTTTCTTGTTTTTCCTCACAACCCATATGAAATTTTGCCCCGAAGCTTCGAGCCCTATTGCAATCTCCATTAGCTGAGCAGAACTAAAGTTGGAAGAGCTTCCAAAACATATGTAAATAACAGAGTTGGGTTTTTTTTCATTCAGCCATTTCAAGCATCCTTGTTCATCAATAGAGGCTTGCTTTCCCCTCCAAGCTTTATCTTCAAAATTCCTATTGCATAATGAAACAGGACCAATATGCCATGCCCTCCTTCCCAAAACCTTCCTGTAATGATCAGCATAAGCAGGCTCAAGCTCATAAAAGCTGTTCACAACAACACCATAGCTCTTTAAGTCTGATTCCTTAGTTGCTTTCAACAACCTGCTGAAGTCATTATCTCCCATATCCTGTTTTATCAAATCCGGCAATTGGCTTCTTGTAATCTTTAACTCACCAGGAAGATTAGGAATCACAAATGGCTCTGTATCTGATGAAACATTCTTTTGTGGCTCATATAGCGTCAGGCAAATTGCTGCACACAGAGAAAAGAAACAAGTGCCATGAAACACTAACCTGGGAATCCCAAACTTGGCAGCAGCGTCAGAGGCCCAAGGAAAGAACATATCAGCTACCAAGCAATCTGGTTTATGCTCTTGCAAGAGCTGCTCAATGGGTTCTTGGAACTTAGTTGAGGCCATGAAAAACTTGGCAGTCAATTCCATGTTCACATCATTGGTGATGGCATCAAAATTTTCACATCCCTCTGGCAAACCGGCCTCTACAGAAGGGAACTTGATGATCTTGACATCAATTTCAATGCCCAATTCATTGGCTCTTTGAATTGGTTTTGAGAAGTGTGGAGCATTAGCTGGAGTTGTGATGATAGTGGTTTTCACCCCACGAATTCCAAACAACTTGGCCATGTCCAGAGTTGGAATCATGTGGCCATGTGCCATGAATGGAAAGAAAAAAACCTGAAGCTGACGAATTTCACTGCCCATATTCTCACTTCTTAAGGCAACCAGATAATTTGAATAACAAAACAATGATGCAATAAATGAAGAGCAGTTGGGATTATTCTAAAGAGGATTAATGGTCTTCAATTAACACACGTCTTTCTAGTCGTAGAAAATCTTGTGTGTAACAGTGATTGTACAATTAATTAAAACCCTAAATTTTATTATTTTTTCCCTTTTTTTTACAATTGCTCATTTAACTTTCTGTTTCAATTCTCTCTCTTATCCCATTTTGTATTGGCTGATTTTTATTTTTATTATTTATTTATTTATTTCATAGATATGTGGTTATTGATTTGATGCGGCTGATTCATTAAAATTTTACTTTTAATCAGCAATTGATTTTGCTGGCAGATTCTTTATTATTATTTTTTTTAAAATGATATATTTACACACATTTATCCCTAAAATTTTCTCAATTCTCTCCCTATAGTTACAGTGAGGGAGTTTGTGTGAGGGAATTTTAAAAATTTTAAAAATAAATGTATGTAAATATATGATTGCTTTTTTTTTTTATTCATATTAGGAAACTGTGAATGTATTGGAGAATTCAAAGAAAACGGATACCATTCCAATAATGATATTCCTGTTGATGAGAATGAGAGATTAGTGTTGAATCCAACAAAAAAACAAGAATTAAAAGATTGACTAATGCTAGAATAAAAGCAATTTAGAGAAGCGAAAAAGGAAGGCGATAAAATTATTTTATTTCTTTGCACATTTAGCAGTTACTATTTAACTTAATATAAAGTTGTATTTATTTTAATTAGTACTCCATCTCATTCAACAGACACACAACAATGGTCAACCATCAATTCATCATTTCATCGCATCAATTTCACAAACATTTTTTTTTGTTGGATAACCGGGTGTTCGGGCCAGCTTACGCGCACATCGACTAATCCCCGGGACCTGTGCCCCGTGCCCTCAGAAGTTTCCCAACACAGATCATGGTAAGTCGCTGGCTTTTCACACCAGGGGGCATGACCCCAAGGAAATGCATCTAGTGGGATTTGAACCTTCAACCTGAG
>SKCR01019110.1:0-44012 GCA_019454045.1 Zanthoxylum bungeanum | reverse complement strand
TGTCAAACTAAGTATGCCCGATTGAACGTATCTCGCATCCAACCGAACACACATCAACCGACGCGGCGAAAGTAGTGTCACAAAGGTGGCCTTTTCGGCTCTTTGTCTCCCAAATGGAGGACCATTGGACTAACTCACTAAGCCCATGCGCTTGGTTGAATCATGCATAACTAAACAACATATTGAATTCAAGTAAAGAAAACTAAATAAACAAAAGCAACACAACAAAAGAAAGATGGTGCCGTTTACCCAAGCGGTACGTGGAGTTGTGGCCCGAGTACAGATCATATTACCGTCCATTCGGAATCGGCTATGAAATTTATGTCCGGGTTTCCATCCGATATACCGCGAGAGTTGACACATCTCTCATTCATCCGATACCCACAACATACATCATACACACAACGGATACCACAAATACAGAAAATATAATCAAAATAAATGACCAGAAAATAAAATGAGAATAAGTGTGAAAGATACCCTCAGGTCTAACCTTTTAAGCCGTCTCTCGGACTCGCGTTCTACGGAAATCGAAAGGGGGTAAAGCTCCGCAACTTTCTGGTCCACTGGTTCAACGTCCTAGCTCACTGCTCCGCTGTTTTGCTTACGATTCGAACTCCGTTCTGCTCCTATCGGCTTCTGTCTTGCTGCTCACTGCACGGGCCACCTGTTTTAACGTTTTCAATAAACTATTCCAAGTTTGTGTGGGTTCTTAGTGCCAATTATATGTGATTATTTTTAAGATTATCTATGCAGTTTTTATGTTACTGTTTTTTAAGGATTTGGGCTACTGTTTTAAGGTAATCTAGGAGGTTGTTTGGGCGTGGTTTAGGATTCGGCTAAGGGTGAGTTTGGTGCTTTAGATTCGGCTATGGAGGGTGTTGTAGGTGCTTTGGATTCGACTATGGAGGGTGGTGACTTGTGGTGGTTTCTTTGTTTTCTTTCTTGTGTATGTGTGAAGTGTTTTCTCTTTTGTTTAGTCTTGGGTGTGTAGAGAGAGTCTAGAGAGATTTCGAGAGAGTTTGGGTGTGAATATATGTGTCAAGGAGAGGATGGCTTTGGTTAGGGGTTGTTTATATAGAGAAGGGTTAGGGTTGACAAGGGAAGGGATTTTGTGCATTTAATTAGGATATGATTTAGTTTTAAACAAGGAAATCAAGGATTGAGGGGGGGACAAAATATTTTATTTTAGGAAGTCAACTAATTTAACTTGGTGTATATCTTATTGAATTAGGAAGTCAAATATTTGATTGGCTTTAATTGGTTAAGATTGATTTTAATTAGGCAAATCTTATTTTTAGTTTTAGTATATAATATATTTGATTTATTTATATTAGGCATGATTTTTTATTTTTGTTTTTATTTAATTGGTAAATGATTTAAATATTTTATTTAATGTTTAATATTTATTTATTTAATTTGGGATGTGTTTTATGGGCTTTGGGGAGCTAAATGGGCTGGGGTGTGAGGCTAGCAGCAAAACCAGAATTACCGGCTCCGTTCGAACGCCTCCTCGCACGCGGCACGAACGTCCGCAATCTGTTTTCCCCGTTCGAACGAAGTAACGAACGCAGCACCAACGAAGACAGTGAGCTTGTTTATCCTGAATTTCCCCTTCCGATATCCGTTTCCCGCGGCTTTCGTGACTCAAAAGTAGTGCCTCCAAATGAGGCTCATCACCGGGTTTCACATGCGAAAATGCAATGCCTACAATGTCAATCACCAAAAAAATGACAAGACTTCCATCACTTGAGTGACAAATGATGTGACGCGTGATGTGACTTGTGGGCCCCACTTGATTCGAAATGGGAGTGGTCCCGCAAACACTCCCGGGCTTGGATTCGCTAATTCCGAATTAACGAGTTTTCCGTTGCGACGTAATTAAATCAAATTTAATTAAATAATTATGCCTAGCAAAATTACTATTCACATCGCTAACGAATTAATTCTAAATTAACTCGTTTGACTGAATTAAAATCCAATTTTAATTCCGCGTCGAAATCTAATTTCTTATAATATATCGAATATATTATTTTATCGATTAATTCCAAATTAATAGTTCTCTCTCTCTAAATAGTATTTTATCCCAGATAAAATATCTCCGTAATTAATCCTAAATTAATTTTCTCTCTCTTATAATTAATCCCAGATTAATTATGTCCGAGTCATATGTCATCGGTGAATCTTCAGGAAGCGACCCATGAGATCCCCGAATATGTTGGCAGTAAATCCGGTCGTCGGACTATCCGAACACGTATGTACCTAGTACTACGTTTTTATCGATTTACAAGACATGGTTGGCTTCTAGCAAAGCACCGTGCCTACCCAATTCTCCAGAAATATTCTTAAAGGAATATGTAATCTATATCAGGCGTAGTACACGTAGTATTGCGTATTGCGGTCCAGTATCAGATGTCACCTTCTAGGCCTGGGGCTGGAATTGTGTCTGCCCCGTACGAAGCACATGTCGGATCTCTGGTAACTAGTCTCTATAATCGGATAATCATGACCTAGTCATATTATCCCGATGACTGCAATACTAAAGAGTACTAGTTCCGTATCCTACGTGACCATCATCTCCAGATGATTGGAGTGATACTTCCATCTTGACATCACACCCAATACACTACGATTCTCAATATACCCAGAAGAGGCGTACACAGAACCTGTTAAAGCCCTGGACGACCAAAACCAAAGTATATTGATTGTCGCAAGTATTAGCGGTGCAAGTCTTAGGTTAAGACCAAATACACCTACCCTGATTCAGACTTCCATAGACAAATAGTCATACTACCTATAGAATTCTGAGGGGTCTATCCAGAGCGAAACTGTTTCCGTACCATCGGTAAACACAACCTCCTATTACACTTGCATGAGTATCCAATACCCAAATATATGAGAACTATGCCGTTATGCTCCCATAACACGCACAAGTGCAATACTAGTCTATTCCGCATTATCGATGTCCAATCTCGATAATACTACGACTAGGGATATTTTAATGATTAAACCTTAGTGGATTAATACTGTCTCATATCTTATTAATCCGGGACTAATCATATGGACTTTTATCATTCATGTATCTTGGTAATCCAATTACAAATGATAAAAGAGAGATTTCCTTTGTCACATAGTTAATTTGTACAACAACACCATGTTCTGTACAAATAGTGATGCTATGGGTCATAATTGTCCAACAATCTCCCACTTGGCCTATAGCCAATCACTCAAGTGTCCTACACCTGAACTATGTACGGGTCACTCAAACTTCTACTGAGAAAATGCTTTCGTCAGCGGATTTGCAAAATTATCATCTGATGCGATTTATTAGATCATCACATCGCCACGATGTATGATCAGAACGAATCAGATGAATATTTGAAGTATATACTTGGATCGTTGATGAGACCATTAATTCCTTACCCTATGCTGTAGCTTAGCTCAGCTGCTAACAGAACTATACCTAATCCAATTAGGATTATTTAGATCCAAAGTACTTCTATTGCTGCCTCAGCAGCAGCAACATTCTGCTTGTGTTGTTTATTTGGCAACAATATCTTGCTTGGAAGATTTCCAGCTCACTGTTCATTTGTTCAAACTATATAGTATCCTTATTACGACTTATAGTCGGTTTTTTTCGGTTAGGAAACTTGCAACGGTGAACCCAGTCACTTCAAGTTCTCCTTATCCATAGTATAAGAAAGCATCCTTAGTTCATCTAAGATACTTAAGGATGTTCTTAACATCAATCCAGTGACTATCACTTGGATTGGCCTGATTGTGACTCCATATACTCAAAGCATATGAGACACCAGACCGCGTACATTTATTTCAATGTACGAGTTCTAAGAGAATGCCAACAACCTTTAGATCTATCCCAGTAGATCTTTATTCCTAGAATAAAGGTTGTCTCTCCCAAGTATTCTACGGAGATTTTTCATGAAATCCAAGCTTTCCACCGATCGTATTATGGGAATATCATTTCCAAGAAATGATATATCATCATTATTTAGGACAATCACTGTCAGTGCGCTCCCACTAACTTCCTTATATACACAAGAATCATATCAGTTTTGAATTAAATCATACACGATTATGATTACATCAAAACATCAGTTCCAAGAACATAATGCTTGCTTCAATCCATAAATGGATCGATTTAACTTGCAAACCTTGTTTGCTTGTTTTGGTACAACAAAACCTTCAAGATGTTGTAAACATCCTCCAAAAGGTTTCCGTTTAAGGAAAGCGGTCTTGACGTTCAGCTGCCATATTTCATAAATGAAACATGCAGCATTAGCAAGCATTATCCAAATGGATTTAACCAAGGCAAATTTTAAAGGTTTCGTCGTAATCGACACAATGTTGATAACGATACCTTTTCGCTACAAGCCTAGCTTTGTACGTTGGTAAGTTTCCATCCATGTTTGTCTTCCTTGAAGACTCATATAGTACCTATAGGCACAATGCCTTCCGATACAATAACCAGTGTCCAAACTTGGTTGGTATACATGGCATCCATTTTGGATTTCATGACACTTTGCCATGAAAGGAGTCGATACCTTGTATCACTTCCTCATTCGTAGTCAGTTCGTTTCCTTAATAAGATTGACATATTCATGAGGTGAGATCAGAAACCCATACCACCCAGGTTGTTTTTCTGACTCTCTCCAACTTACGCGGTTCTTGTGTATTCGAAGATTATGGTACAATTTCATCCCTGATGAAATGTTTGTGTTCCATTAAGGAATCAGTGTCTGGAATAGTATTACTCCGATTTTTATCAAGTTTTACTTTCCTCCCACTTACCACTGCATATAGGTATTCCTCTTTGGAAAACCACATGGCGAGCAACAATTACATTGTTCTCTTGTGAGTTGTATAAGTACTATACTTTGGTTACGCTAGGATAACCTACAATTTAGGCACTTATCCGATTTGGGTTCTAGTTTGGTATCATCCAAACATATGCCTAGCATTCCCAAATCTTCAGGAATGAGAAAACCATATTTCTTTCATGTTCATATCTACTATGAAATCTGTCTAACAGATTTTTCATGGAACCTTATTCAAAATAACCTTACTATGTCCAACAAAGTCCGGTTTCTCTGTTCGGACACACCGTCAAATTGAGGTGTTCTGAGAAGAGTCCACTATGAAAGAATACTATACTCTTTCAAGTAATTGAGAAAATTATTGGTTAAGTATTTTCCACCACGGTCTAACCGTGACGGTTTAATACTTTAGCCAGTCTGTCTGTCTACTTCGTGTCGAAACTCTTTGAATTTATCAAAAGTTTCCGATTCGTGTTTCAAAAGAAACACATAACCATAACGCGATGCCACATTCATAAAGGTTACAAAGTATTCATATCCACCTCTAGCCTAACTAGATATGGGCCCACTTACGTCACTATGAACGAGGGCTAACAGATCGGTGGCACTTGTACTTTTACCAAGTAAAAGGTGTTTTAGGCACTTTGCCCAATAAACTAGATTCGTAGACTTCATTTGATTAGAATCAAATCTGTCCTAGTACCCACTCTTCGAAAGTGTGGATATACGAGTCTTGTTAATGTGCCCCAGACAACAATGCCACAAATAAGTCTCTTTGATTAATTCAGTTTGAGCTATTTGTTTGTCATGTTATACGTTTGAGATTCATTTATATTCAAAATATAAATATTGTTATTCACATCTAATGTGTTTATCTCAATATCAACTTTATAAAATGAAACACTTTAATGTTTTAGAATATAAAGGTATACCCGCAACGAGTTAAACTCTGATATAGAGATAATGTTTCTAGTCAAACTAGTTACATTATAACAGTTTCTAATTTAAGTACACACCCGAAGGGTAGTTCCTAAACTTAGGTTTCTACGGTTAAAACAGCGACTCTCGTCCCGCTTTCGATTCACAGATCGATCTCAACTGAAGTCTGTATCCTGCTAATCATCAGATTCTGCACATCAGTATATATTTATGTAAAATACTTAGTATTAAAATCCAATTTTGAAACTAATAGCGAACATGTTTATGACAAACATACTTGAAGCCATAGCCTTGCCCCTATTCACTTCCTTCATGTCTGCATTGTCCATATGGCAGTCATATATCCAGTGACCCCGTTTGCTACAGTTTTAGGTCGACATCTTGGGATATGTCCTTTGTCTTCCTAGAAGACTTTGATGATTTTGCTTTGCCCCTTTTAGAAGCTCTGGCTCTGCTTCCTAGAGTATAGCCATCAACTCTCCAAGAGTTTACTCTTGATTCACAATGAACATGCCCCGGCTTTCGGGTAGAGACTATAAGATAAAATCTTTGGTAATCTCGGCCAAGTAGGTAATGCCTAGCTAACCTCGCTGATCGATGTCAGCAATCATCTGTGACACCTAGTGCTCGACAGATGTACCCTCTGACATACACGAGCTAAAGAGCTTCTTTTGAAATTTGTACTTCTAAGATCTAAGAATAAATCTATGAAGATCTTTAATTTCTCATCAAGATACAAGTATCTAATCCTTAATTTTGATGACGGAATTAAAGTGTCATAATGGATTCAGCACTAAAGTTATCATCACATGAATCTTCCAAATATCATGTTCTACTATTTGCTCAACTCCGGGCTTAGGCCCGAGATGTTGTTCTATCAAATAGAATAACTTCTCAGTTCCCAGAACTATCCTGAGGTATTATTCCCAATCTGAAAATTAAAGTCGTTTAATGACATTTTCTCCGAGGATTATGTTTTAAACACTAATCTTTCAGTTATCTTGATTGCTATAGTCCAACTATCCAATCAACGATTTCGGGTACTATTGAATATAATGATTACTATAGTCTAACTATATAATCAACTATAATTTTATTGGTTAAATTCAAATATATTGATTACTATAATCCAATTATATAATCAACTATAAATTGAAGTAGTTTAAATACAGTCCAACTGTTTAATTAAAACAACAATATTAGTCCAACTAATATTTATTTAAGTAATGACGAAAAATTGAAATGAGCGCGTATTGGCAAGTATCTAAACGAAATTGCAAATTTAATACTTGCCTCCCACTATTTTTCGTCGAGCCTCTAACCCTCTGTTGAGTACTCGGGAAACCTTGTTTCCTAGTGGGCTAGGATCCCGTTATATAACACACAACCTTGACTTTGGCCAACAAGCTGTATGATATTTAACTAGGTAGATCTCTAAGATCAATTGGATCTTATCCATTCCTAGATCCAGTAGGTGGAATCCAAGTCCGAAACATATATCTAATATATACCAATATATCCAATATATTGCCTACCTTTTTCCTCTGAATCAATTAAGCCTTGGCTTTGGCACAACAAACTTAATGATTCCAGTTAAGCGAGACCCATTGACTTTGGAAAGCTTCGTAATCGATGTCGATGGACAAGAAGTGATCTTGACTTTGGCCAACAAATCACAACTTGGACAAGACATGTGATATGGAACAAAGCCTTTATGATTCAAACTCATCCGCGATATTCAAAGGCCTTGACTTTGGCCAACAAACCAGTGCCAATATTGGATCTTTAGAATGAATTACTCAATGGAAGGAAAAACACTTAATATTTGTCGAGGGTTTTTCGCATAATTGGCAACCAATTAATTATCTTTGATTAGGTCTCATCATACACCCTTAAACATTGACCGCGTAAACACACACGTATAACCAAGCGCACGTATCGTTCAAGTAATATAAAAATATCGATCCCACGAGGACTTAATATATAATCTATTAATTTTATGAGGTCAAATGATTACTAGTATCTAACAGGTTGATTGATTGATTTGAAATGGTGATGATTCTAAATTTAAAAGCAAGTAAATAAAATTGTCGAAAATAGGTTTTAAGAAAATTCAATATTAAAAACTATCTAGGTTGTGATTTCTTCCAATATCATTTTAAAGATGAAGTGGTTATCTTATAGTTGGATAAAATATTGATTTATTAACCTCGAACACTAAATTATGTAAAAGCCTCTTCCGATGGTCAACTACAAATATCCAGTAAAACCCAATTAAACCATATGTCTATGTCAACCAAATTACCTGGATTCATTAAGATTAAGTTCCAATTATGGTTACCCCCGCCCGACAGGTATATTCATATCCTGTAAGGAAATCTATTAAAGGGTTATCTATCCTCAAGGAAGATCGTGGGCTATTGAGTCTAAGGTCTTAAACTTAAAATCCCTATGTCTAGTTCATTTTAAGTTTACCAGTTCAATTTTATTAATGGCCAGTTAATAAAAAGCATTAAGATTAAGACTCAATAAATAAACCTTTATATTACCCAAACTATAATTTAACCCCTTATAAATCGGTGATATTGGATTTCATCACAACCCCATATAACTGGCTTAGTTACGACACATATTTACGGGTAGTAAAAATTTAAATAAAAAAAGACATAAAGTAAATTCTGAAAATTAAATACTAAAAAGTAAATTGCTGAAAAGTAAAAAAGTAAAAAGTAAAAAGTAAAAAAAAAAAAAGTAAATTACTGAAAGTAAATTGCTGAAAAGTAAATTACTGAAATTAAATAAAGTAAAAGTACAATAAAAGAAAATGGTGGGGTTAGAGGATCAACTTTTATTACTACTATTTTAGATATCTCCATTAATATAATATTTTAACTTTGCGTGATAATTACCAACCAGCCATATAGGCGGTATCCTGATTAAGTCAAATTAATATTAATTACCTACCGACCAACCAGGCGGTATCCATACTTAGTCAGGTTAAAACCAATAATAATTAATTTCCAACCGGCCAATATAGCGGTATCCTCATTAAGTCAGGTTTTAAATCGTTTTATATATTATAATTAAGGGAGATTAATCTAGATAGCAATAATAAAAGCTTTACCTTTCACCCCAGCAGGGGAGTTACCTCCTCATTGCTTGAAAAAATAAAAACTGCAAAAGTAAAGAAAGAAACTGTTTGTGCGTAAAAGTAAATTACGGAAAGTAAAAACTGAAAAGTAAAGAAAAGAAAGTGCGAAAGTGAAAATTAATTACTGAAAACTGAAAATAAACAAACTAGATACAATCTTCTTATTTATTCTTAAGGAATTTCAAAGAAGAAAGTATGAATTTTACAAATGAAATGGCTTGGTATTTATAGGGAAAATTTTGCCTATATCAATCATCCATCAAATTCTCCACCAAATCCATTATTAATTTCTCCACTAATTACTCCACCAAATCCATAATTGCTCCACTAATTGCTTATCTTTTGTTTTGTGTTGATTGATAATTTTTATTAATTATTTATTAATTTATATTTTGCTTTGAAAATGATTGATAATGATTTTAATAATTACACATCACACACTTCTGGATGGTTCATCAATTTTGGTCATGAAATCTTCAGATTTCGAAAATATTTTCTCTTTAAAAGTTGTAGATCTTTGGGTCTTCTTTAATCTGGCACTTGAATCAGCTCAATCCAATATCTGAGTAAAACGTTATGCCCAAAATACGACAGATGCGCAAAATTGGAATTCCCAAAACTGCACTTCGTCAAAACGCCCTTTCAAGTTTCCAATCTCCAAAATTAATATATCAAGTCCAATAATTGCCCTTATTTGACCCATATTTCATCCTAAATGATTTCATTGAGACCCGATATTATTTTATCTGCAAAATAAACTAAAACACATCAAAACGCGTTCATCAAACCCGAGAACTAAACAAAATATTAAGTTAAAGGGGCGGTAATATTGATATATTTTCCGCTCATCACACACCCAAACCTAACATTTTGCTAGTCCTCGAGCAAAACACAAAATAAAAATATAATTAACTATGCCACTTTCGTAGGGATCACGGTTGCATTTAGCATATGCAACAAGCCTTTAAACCCCTAGGTGTCCCTAGTGGACGAGTTATAGTCTCGTGAGGGCTTACAGCAACGATACCCACAAACATTTTACAAAATTAAAAAGATAATAAAACTAATGCACACAAAAGCAAAAAGACAAGAGAAAAGAGAATAAAGAAGTTAGTGACTAATCAGGTGAAACTTCTACTTCAAGTTACTAATTGTTTTCTTTCCTTCTAAATTTCCGAATAAGTAAATTCTCCGATTATTTTTACCATTCTTCATATACACAGCCAACAAAATATTAAACAACTCATTTTTGCCCACAATAGTCATAAGTGCAGTTGATAAGAGAATAATATTTTTGTTCTAAAGTTCTATCAGATTTCACACCTTTTTGTAGCAATGGAATAATTTTTCTCATTTTTCTGAATTTTTTCTTTGATTTTTCACTATTTTTTATTTATATACAATATCTTCCATCTATGTAGCGAGTGTTGGGTCGGTGACTCCCAAACCAGTTGGCTTTAGGGCACCAGGTGTTAAGACACCCCTACAGACTTAATTACTCAGACTTCAGATATATATATTTTTGCAGCATCTCGATCCATGTAACGAGCTTTGGGCCAGTGACTCCCAAACCAGTTGGCTTTAGGGCACTAGGTGTTAAAACACCCTTACAGACTTAATAACTCGGACTCATACGTTTTTTTTTTTTTTTTTTTTACTCCATTGCTTTTTGAGATGTTTCCTCCAATTAAACTAGAGCACTGAATATTACAAACTTTTCAATTTTAGCTCATGTCCGTATGTTACTATATATGTTGATAATATCTGTCAACTGAGCATATGAAGATCTATTTTAGTCAATTTTATGGAGAATTCACAAATTAAATAATTCAAAATGAAATAAACAAAAATTAACTTGTTTTGAAATAGGTTTGAGATACGTCTCAGGAGTGGAAACTCCTTACTCAGCTATCTCTTACCCAATTTCACATTTTTAGTCAAATAAAAATGCAAAATATTTTTGTAATTTTTGAAAATTTTCCAATTTTTTTTTTTTTCGAAAAATTTTGGACTAAAAATAAAAATAACACACAAACTAAAAATAAGGTACTGATCAACTAATTCCCTCCCCCAAACCTAAATGAGACATTGTCCCCAATGTCTTAAACAGTAAAATGAGAGTTAAGAAGGTCGTACCTGGTTAGCTGAAATCTACAGGAAATTAAAGGTTAAGATCCAGATTAACACGACGCCTCTTACCACGATCGTCCTCGAACCAATTTATCTTTGAAATGATGGGGTCAACTTGTGGTTCATAGGCTATGAGTTGGTCTATTAGATCCGGAGCAGTTCTGGCAGTAAATAGGAGTTCTTTTAAAAGTTTTGACACGAACCCATTTCTCCGAGCATCATCAAGAAACACACAAAGAAAATCATAAAATCCATCAACGTTGAGCAGTCCAATTGGTTTCTGGTGTATGTTCAGGTTCGCCCAAGATAATACTATAAAAATTTCACTCCAATGTGCCCAAGCCACCTGGCAAAGCATAAAAGCATCACGGTTTATCATTTCTACCAGTCGTTCAGACATACCTTGGCACGATCAGTTCCTCTCCGTTAGATGATCCAATAAGATTTGCCTCTGCCAAGGGTTTTGGGATGATTCCCAAAACGTGACTGCTTCCTTCCTGTACTGCCTTTGAAACGATCCCCATAAGTCCGAGATTGCCTCCGCCATATATTAAGTGCATATTCCTTGCAGCTAAGACTCGACCCAATTCTTGTGCTGCTTCTACGTATTGTGGTTTAGTTCCAACACTACTACCATAAAACACACAAATGTTTTCAACTCGTCTTCTTGAAGTGGCTTCCATTTTTTTTTATATATTTCTTTCTCAACTCTGGATGCCTTCAAAAGTGCAATTACGGGCTGAATTTATAGTACCTGAAAAGGGTGAGTAAAAATAGCACAAGTATCTTCCAGAGTACGATTAGTAGCGAAATAATATCGTGATAGTCAAAAAGGTCTGGATCCTGTCTGAGAAAATAAAAGAAAACAACAAAGCAAATCACAATTATTAAGAAAAGACAAAGACATATAATATTTACAAGAAAAGTAACGGCTTGATTGACGTCTATGCGTCAGGGACAAGCTTCCCATCCAATTTTCTTATAAATTGGCAAACAGGGTCTTTTTGAGTTAGATTCCCGAGACTTAACAGTTGTCTTTCCTTTTGGAATTGTGCATATAACATGCGAATTTGTGATACACACATCCACTGGATGCGTCTCAAGAGTTTTAGATATGTTATCCAAAGACTCCTTACTCAAGCCATCCCTAATGAAGTTAATCTTATCTTCGCGGTTATCGGACACCATTCCTAAAGAACGACAACGAGTATTACAAAATATGCGAGTACATTTATAACAAACACACATTCTTTTGGCTCTTCTCTTTTTATCATATGTGCTCTTTCCTAAGCTAGGCAGATGTGAAATAAAAGAGTCAGAAGACTCACCTGCCAATCGGACCCGTGCTTCAATTAACCAACGAATGTCAGTAGGAATACCTTTGATCATTAGTAGTCTCATCCGTTCTAAGCGAGCTTTGTAAACTTTCATCAGAGATTTTTGAGGGAGAGAAGGAAATTGCTTGTGAAGATTTGCGAGAGCATCTTCCATCTTGAGATGACTAAACCTGCAAAACTAAACACACAAAAATAAAACACACCAAATCACAATATATACACAAATTGCATGGGTTGCCTCCCGGCTAGCGCTAAGTTTAAAGTCGTCAGCCAGACTTGGCTTCTCGAACGTTAAGCTGGATCTGAAAGTGTAACACTTTCTTTTTTTCGCCCAAATGATTCTCCCCAGTAGAGCTTGACACGCTTGTTTTTAACCTTGAAAGTTTTGTTAGCGTCAGGATCATGTATCTCAACGGCTCTATGGGTAAAACTTTGGTGATCACAAATGGACCTGACCACCGTGATTTTGGCTTCCACGGGAAGAATTTCACCCCCTTGATTTGTTTAACAGTACCTTCTGCCTGGTTCCTGTTGTATGCGCACTAACTTCTCATCATGTCTCTTCTTGCCCTTTTCTTTGTACAATTTGGCATCATCAAAAGGTTGATTGTGAAATTCCTCCAATTCGTTGAGCTGGTGGAACTTTCTCTTCTGTTGCTTGTAGTGCAAGAATTGGCTTCTTAGTACAAAAGATGCTTTATCTTTAGGCTCCACAGGCAATTGACATGTTTTTAGTTTGTCAGTAGAACTTTGTCTTTCATCAGAGTTCTGAATGGTACTGTGTATCACATCAAGTTTGAAACATTCCTCCTTCTTTTCATCATCTGGGAAATTCATGGCCTTGAAAACATTGAATGTTACTTCTTGGTCCTGTACCCTCATGGTTAGTTCTCCTTTTTGTACATCAATAATGGTTCGACCTGTAGCCAAGAATGGTCTCCCGAGATGATTGGCACGTCTGCGTCTTCCTCCATATCAAGGACAATAAAATCTGCTGGGAAAATGAATTTGTCAACCTTGACCAGCACATCTTCAACTACACCTCTCGGAAATACGAGCGTTCTATCAGCAAGTTGTAGTGAGACTGAAGTTGGCATTGTTTCTCCAATCTGTAATTTCCTAAAAATAGAAAAAGGCATCAAGTTAACACTCGCACCTAAATCACACAAAGCCTTACCAAAGTTATGTTCTCCTATGACGCATGGAACAGTGAAATGCCAGGATCTTTCAACTTTGGGGGAAGTTTCCTCTGAATGATTGCACTGCATTCTTCTGTTAATGCTACTGTCTCGTAATCTCCCAATCTCCGTTTTCGTGAAAGAATATCTTTCATGAATTTGGCATAGGTGGGCATTTGTTCCAACGCTTCTGCAAATGGAATGTTGATATGCAGCTTTTTGAAGATCTCCAGGAACCGGGAAAACTTCTTGTCCAATTTGTTCTTCTGAAGACGTTGAGGAAAAGGTGGAGGTGGAATGATCTGTTCTTTTTCCTTTACTTCTTTTTCCTCCATCTGTTGCTTTGTTTCTTTTGGAACTTCCTCAGCAGCTGTTTTGGCTCCAACATCTTTGTTGATTTCAGTACCTCTTTTTAACATGATGGCATGACATAGCTCATTCCCCATGTTCCTTGGATTTGGCTCTGTGTTGCTAGGAAGGGTACTTGGCGGTCTATAACTCTAAGCATTTGCTAGTTGTCCATTTGATTCTCCAGTGCTTTAATAGAAGCAGATTGACTTTGAATTAATGCTGCTTGAGATTGAAACATATCATCATATCTTGCTGCTTGAGAGTCGTGTTTTGCTTCTAACCTTTTCAAGTGGGTCAACACTTCTGTTATTCCTGGTTCATTTGCCTGCACCTGGCTTTTGTTCTGTTGCTGGAATTCAGGTGGTGGATAGTTCTGCTGTTGGCCTGAATTGTTGCTCCATGAAAAATTGGGATGATTCCTCCACCCTGGGTTGTAGGTGTTGGAATATGGATTGTTCCCTTGTCTGTTGAAATTGTTGACATAATTCACCGTTTCTTCAAGTTGGTTCGACTCTGGTGCTCCTCCATATGGTGAACTTGGGATCCAGTGGTAAGAGTCTCCATGAATTTGCATATCTGATCTAGCTTGGTGTTGACTGCTGTATTGGCTCCACTTTCATAAATTCCTGCAATTCTTTGGATCATGCTCATTTCTGTTGGCCACAAGGAATTGTTGTTGGCCATTTCTTTGATTAGTTCCCAGGCTTGATCTTCTCCTTTTGCCATTAAAGCTCCTCCAGCAGCAGCATCGATTGTGGTTCTCATTATTCCAGAAAGTCCATTATAGAATGTTTGGACTTGAAGCCATTTTGGAATCTCATGGTGAGGACATTTCCGGAGTAAATCTTTGTACCTTTCCCAAGCTTCGTAGAGGGATTCTGAATCTTGTTGTACAAAGGATGTGATGTCATTCCTCAGTTTTCCGGTTCTGGCTGGTGGAAAGTACTTTGCAAGAAATTTGGTGGCTAAAGTGTTCCAAGTTGTGATAGAACCTGCTGGTAGTGAATGTAGCCAAGATTTAGCTATGTCCTTCAGGGAATATGGAAAAACTCGCAGTCTCATTGCTTATTATGATGCTCTGTTGTAGTTAAAAGTGCCGCAAACTTCCCGGAAGTTACTGATGTGGGCATTAGGATCTTCAGTTGCATTCCCCCCGAACTGAACTGAGTGCTGAATCATCTGAATGCATGTTTTGATGTCACACGCATTTGCTGGTAAGGGAGGAAGTACAATACATGAAATGAGTCTGTCAACCACCGGAATAGTTCTGTCTCGAATGGGAATTGGTGGTGCAACATTCAAAGGTTCAGGTTCCATGTTGACTAAAGCTTCTTGGCCTTCTCGCCTTTCCCTTCTCAACTGTCTGATGGTTCTTTCAATTTCCGGGTCAAGCAGTCGGAGTTCAAAGCTTCTGGTTCGTCTCATGAAGTTTCTGAGAACCTGAAACACAAAAACAATAAGTAAAAAGAAATTTAAATACAAGTAAAGGTATCTAACCCCTAAACTAATAGTAAAAGATAAATAAGTCCCCGGCAACGGCGCCAAAAACTTGACCGGCGTAAACACACACGTATAACGCAAGCGCACGTATCGTTCAAGTAGTATAAAAATATCGATCCCACGAGGACTTAATATCTAATCTATTAATTTTATGAGGTCAAATGATTATTAGTATCTAACAGGTTGATTGATTGATTTGAAATGGTGATGATTCTAAATTTAAAAGCAAGTAAATAAAATTGTCGAAAATAGGTTTTAAGAAAATTCAATATTAAAAACTATCTAGGGTTGTGATTTCTTCCAATATCATTTTAAAGATGAAGTGGTTATCTTATAGTTGGATAAAATATGATTTATATTAACCTCGAACACTAAATTATGTAAAAGCCTCTTCCGATGGTCAACTACAAATATCCAGTATAACCCAATTAAACCATGTCTATGTCAACCAAATTACCTGGATTCATTAAGATTAAGTTCCAATTATGGCTACCCCGCCCGACAGGTATATTCCTATCCTGTAAGGAAATCTATTAAAGGGTTATCTATCCTCAAGGAAGATCGTGGGCTATTGAGTCTAAGGTCTTAAACTTAAAATCCCTATGTCTAGTTCATTTTAAGTTTACTAGTTCAATTTTATTAATGGCCAGTTAATAAAAAGCATTAAGATTACGACTCAATAAATAAACATTTATATTACCCAAACTATAATTTAACCCCTTATAAATCGGTGATATTGGATTTCATCACAACCCCAGATAACTGGCTTAGTTACGACACATATTTACGGGTAGTAAAAATTTAAACAAAATAAAAGACATAAAATAAATTCTGAAAATTAAATACTGAAAAGTAAATTGCTGAAAAGTAAAAAAAAGTAAAAAGTAAAAGTAAAAAGTAAAAAGTAAAAAGTAAAAAAAAAAAAGTAAATTATTGAAAGTAAATTGCTGAAAAGTAAATTACTGAAATTAAATAAAGTAAAAGTACAATAAAAGAAAATGCTGGGGTTAGAGGATCAACTTTTATTACTACTATTTTAGATATCTCCATTAATATAATATATTAACTTTTCGTGATAATTACCAACCAGCCATATAGGCGGTATCCTGATTAAGTCAAATTAATAATTAATTACCAACTGACCAACCAGGCGGTATCCATACTTAGTCAGGTTAAAACCAATTTATAATTAATTTCCAACCGGCCAATACAGCGGTATCCTCATTAAGTCAGGTTTTAAATCGTTTATATATTATAATTAAGGGAGATTAATCTAGATAACAATAATAAAAGCTTTACCTTTCACCCCAGCAAGGGGGAGTTACCTCCTCATTGCTTGAAAAAATAAAAACTGCAAAAGTAAAGAAAGAAACTGTTTGTGTGTAAAACTAAATTACGGAAAGTAAAAACTGAAAAGTAAAGAAAAGAAAGTGCGAAAGTGAAAATTAATTACTGAAAACTGAAAATAAACAAACTAGATACAATCTTCTTATTTATTCTTAAGGAATTTCAAAGAAGAAAGTATGAATTTTACAAATGAAATGGCTTGGTATTTATAGGCAAAATTTTGCGTATATCAAATCATCCATCAAATTCTCCACCAAATCCATTATTAATTTCTCCACTAATTCTCCACCAAATCCATAATTGCTCCACTAATTGCTTATCTTGTTTGGTGTTGATTTGATAATTTTTATTAATTATTTATTAATTTATATTTTGCTTTGAAAATGATTGATAATGACTTTAATAATTACATATCACACACTTCTGGATGGTTCATCAATTTAGGTCATGAACTCTTCATAATTAGAAAATATTTTCTCTTTCAAAGTTGTACATCTTTGAGTATTCTTTAATCTTGCACTTGAATCAGCTCCATCCGATATCTGAGTAATAAGTTATGCCCAAAATACGACAGATGCGCAAAACTGGAATTCCCAAAACTGCACTTCGTCAAAACGCCATTTCAAGTTTCCAATCTCCAAAATTAATATATCAAGTCCAATAATTGCCCTTATTTGACCCATATTTCATCCTAAATGATTTCATTGAGATCCGATATTATTTTATCTTCAAAATAAACTAAAACACATCAAAACGTTCATCAAACCCGAGAAACTAAACAAAATATTAAGTTAAAGGGGCGGTAAATATTGATATATTTTCCGCTCATCAAACATGCATTCTAAAAGCATAATAAGGCGCGATAAATAAATTAATAATGATATGCGGATGGATATTTAAAACAACTTGTTCCTAGAACAAATCTCTCACTTTCCTCTCTCCCGCTAGCACAAATCTTACTTCTACCCAATTACATAACACTTCTAAAGAAACCTCATTTACATTGAGGGGAATATGTGAGAAGAGAAATACAAAGAGTCAAGAGGTAATAGGCTGGACACGCAAGTCCAATTTAATAAATTCTAAATTTATTACAACAATTTCCAAAATTTCCCTCACCCATCTAATATCCATCCGATATACATTATTCATACATCACATCCATGTATTCACACAAAGCATGTTATCAATCAATCTAATCCAATTAATTAATCTGAAATTAATGACCATCCAATGTTCAAACAACGATTTGATTTGCGCGAGTCCAACTCGATTTAAGAATAAGTACTAAAAGTACGAATTCTTGAATTATATCAAACTACAATATTAAATCCAATTTAATTTGTATTTAATACTAATTCTTTATTTAATTCCAAATTAAATAGTTACACTTTATTAATGAGCCTTTGCGACTTAGATTCTAAATCTAATCATTACGGGTCTCAAAGCCCAATTAACATCCAATGTCAATTTAATTAAAGTCCAATGGGCTTTCAATTAATTTATAAGGCATGTACTTTGGCAACCAAAGCCCAATAAGGAATCACCCTTTTACCAAAAATCAATTTAGGCCCATTAGGCCCAATTAAAATTTTAAAGGCCCATTTAATCATATTTGGACTTTATGGAAATGGTTTTAGGCCCAATTGGATCCAACCAATTAACCTAAACCAAACTTGGCCCAACCAAGCCCATTAAACTCAAATACAACTTTATAAGCCCAATTCCAAATTTAGCCCAACTAATTAAATTTCAATATTCCCAATATCACAATTTAATTAATTCAAGTGTATTAGCCATAATTAATTATTCAAATTAATATTTCCAAAATACTAATTTAATCAATTAATCATGCTAATCATCATCAACACATGTCCAACATCATTGAATCAAAAAATCATCTCATTCCATGCTTTATTGTTCACGGCAATATAGGGATTTTTAAATCCGATTTCGATTTCAATCCAATTAAATCCTAAATCAATTTATCCCATGTCTTCCAACTCATCCAATGATCAAAAAATAAAATTACCATGACTTTAGGGCATACTATAACTTTCGGCCAAGCCTACTAGTTTGGGGAAAATTAATCCAATTCAATTTTCATCAAATTGATCACATATAACTCCAAGTTATCATCATTCAAGCATACTCAATCAATCAATTTTATCAAATCATGCTCAAATCAATTTTACCCAAATTTTACCCTAAATCAATTTCATGCTTAATCAAGGCTCTTGATACCATTGTTGGGTTTTCTAGGTCAAACCAAGATCATATTAAGCTATGAAAACATGTGAATACATCAAAGTAAAGTTGCGAAATACTCACTTTGATCGGCTTTTGCGATGCGAAGAACAACAAAAAATTTCTTCCTTGAAGTTTCGGCCAAGCCTCCATTTGTGCTCCTTGTGTGATCTCCAAGCTCCAAGCTCTGTGTGTGGATTCTATGCTCATGAATGAGTTTCCCTATCACCTTTGTGAGACTCATTGGATGTGCTAGCATCATTGAGAAATTTGCCACAAATCTTTAATTTTCCCTTGTGCAACTCTCGGCATTTGCAGAAAATTAGAGAGAAGAATGGCTCAAAGCCGAATGAAGGAGAGAGAGAGGAAGAAGATGCAGTTGTGTGTTGTGTGTTGGATTTCAAAAAATCTAATACAACTTACCACTTTCCAAAATGGTACAAGGCATTAAAGCCTTTCAACTACTCACATCAATCAAAAGTGTCAAGATGTCAATCACCAAAAAAGTGACAAGACTTCCATCACTTGAGTGACAAATGATGTGACGCGTGATGTGACTTGTGGGCCCCACTTGATTCGAAATGCGAGTGGTCATGCAAACACTCCCGCGCTGGATTCGCTAATTCCGAATTAACGAGTTTTCCGTTGCGACGTAATTAAATCAAATTTAATTAAATAATTATGCCTAGCAAAATTACTATTCACGTCGCTAACAAATTAATTCTAAATTAACTCGTTTGCCCGAATTATAATCCAATTTTATTCCGCGTCGAAATATAATTTCGTATAATATATCGAATATATTATTTTATCGATTAATTCCAAATTAATCGTTCTCTCTCTCTAAATAGTATTTTATCCAAGATAAAATATCTCCGTAATTAATCCTAGATTAATTTTCTCTCTCTTATAATTAATCCCAGATTAATTATGTCTGAGTCATACGTCATCGGTGAATCTTCGGGAAGCGACCTATGCGATCCCCGAATATGTTGGTAGTAAATCCGGTCGTCGGACTATCCGAACACGTACGTACCTAGTACTACGTTTTTACCGATTTACAAGACATGGTTGGCTTCTAGCAAAGCACCGTGCCTACCCAATTCTTCAGAAATATTCTTAAAGGAATATGTAATCTATATCAGGTGTAGTATACGTAGGATTTCATATTGCGATCCAGTATCGGATGTCACGTGCTAGGCCTGGGGCTGGAATTGTGTCTGCCCCGTACGAAGCACATGTCAGATCTCTGGTAACTAATCTCTATAATCGGATAATCATGACCTAGTCATATTATCCCGATGACTGCAGTATTAAAGAGTACTAGTTCCGTATCCTACGTGACCATCATATCCATATGATTGGAGTGATACTTCCATCTTGACATCACACCCAATACACTACGATTCTTAATATACCCAGAAGAGGTGTACACAGAATCTGTTAAAGCCCTGGACGACCAAAACCAAAGTATATTGATTGTCGCAAGTATTAGCGGTGCAAGTCTCAGGTTACGACCAAATACACCTACCCTGATTCGGACTTCCATAGACACATAGTCATACTACCAATGGAATTCCAAGGGGTCTATCCAGAGCGAAGCTGTTTCCGTACCATCGGTAAACACAACCTCCTATTACACTTGCATGAGTATCCAATATCCAAATATATGAGAACTATGCCGTTATGCTCCCATAACACGTACAAGTGCAATAATAGTCTATTCCGCATTATCGATGTCCAATCTCGATAATACTACGACTAGGGATATTTTAATGATTAAACCTTAGTGGATTAATACTTTCTCATATCTTATTAATCCGGGACTAATCATATGGACTTTTATCATTCATGTATCTTGGTAATCCAATTACAAATGATAAAAGAGCAATTTCCTTTGTCACATAGTTAATTTGTATAACAACACCATGTTCTGTACAAATAGTGATGCTATGGGTCATAATTGTCCAACACTTCATGATGAAGTCAAGGGTGGCTATGTCAAATTATTATCTGAAGTTGAAATTCTAGACTAAAGAAGGAATCAGGGTAGTTTGTGGAAGCAAGAAGGTGGCGATGAGTTGCTTTGGTGTCGTTTCGAGAGAAACTATGTGCATTGAAGGAGTGAGGGCGAAGAGGAAAGAAATAGATGAGGAAGCGATAGAAGTGGAGTCAGCCGACCCCCGACCCAATGACCATGCTCAACTAGAGGCAGAGGAGGAACTGGAGCCCGTGAAGCTCTTTGACCATGGCAAGATGATTAGGGTCAATGTTAGGTTGGAGCCAGATTTGAAGAAGCAGATGTTATGCTTTTTGAAGGAGTACTCAGATGTCTTTGCGTGGAGCAACGAGGACTTGCCCGTGATTGATCCTCGAGTCATTAGTCATCGTATGGAGATAGATCGTACTCATAAATCGATAAAGCAAAAAATGAGGATTTTCAACTAGGAGCAATACAAGGCGATCCGAGTAGAGGTTGAAAGATTAATGATGGCCGGGTTTATCAGAGAGGTCAAGTTTCCAAAATGGGTATCGAATGTGGTCTTCCTAAAGAAGGCTAGTGGGAAGTGGAGAATGTGCGTGGATTTCTCTGATTTGATTAAGGCATGCCCGAATGATAGCTTCTCACTTCCAAAGGTAGATCAGTTGGTGGACTCGACAGGCTGTCATGGGCTACTCATCTTTATGGATGCCTTCTTGGGGTATAATCAGGTCAGAATGCATCATGAGGATGAGAAGAATATAGCCTTTATCACCGACCAATGGCTGTATTGCTATAGAGTAAATGCCATTTGGACTGAAGAATATCGGGGCCATATATCAGAGGTTGGTGAGCAAGGTCTTCAAGTCTCTCGTCGGTAAGATAATGCGGGTCTATGTCAACGATATGATCACGATGACTATCAAGCCCAATGACTATCTTGGCAACCTCAGAGGAGCTTTTAAGCTTTTAAGGAAGTACAATATGAGGTTGGACCTGAAAAATGTGCCTTTGGGGTGTCTTCGGGGAAATTCTTGGGGTATATGGTCAGCGCAAGGGCATCGAAGCGAATCCTCAGAAAATTAGAGCAATGCTAAATCTAAAACCTCCGAGGAATGTGGAGAAGGTGTAGAGCCTAACTGGTCGGGTGTCCGCACTCAATCAATTCATCTCCAAAGCAACCGACAAGTGCCATACCTTTTTCAATTTAATCAAGATGGAAAAGAAAAAATTCAACTGGACGAGTGAGTGCGATGATGCATTCCAACAGCTCAAGGAATAGATGACCTGACCTCTTTTTCTGGCTAAGCCAATCCCGAGTGAGATGTTATTCCTAAACTTAGCTATTTCTAAGCATGTTGTAAGCTCAGTGTTAGTTCAGGAAGTAGAAAAAATCTAGAGGTCGGTGTACGACACCAATAAGGCCTTGTTAGATACAGAAACCGGAGACCTTGAGTCATCTTGTAAAATGGTCTACGGAGCTTAGTGAATTTGACATATCCTACCTGCCCAGAGTGTCAATCAAGAGGCAAGCACCTTCAGATTTTGTCACAGAGTTTACTGGCCCCCAGGTTATGGTAAAATGGGAGGTAAAATGGGAGCTGTTTGTTGATGAGTCAGTCAACATACATGGATGTGGCGCCGGGGTAATCCTCAGAAGTGATTGAGGTGAAGCGTTAAGCTACGCACTAAGATTTGCCTTCGAAACAACAAATAATGAAGTAGAATATGAAGCAATTCTATCGAGCTGAGACTTTTTGAGGTGGTTGGGGTAAGAGATGTGGTGGTGAAAAGCGACTGCTAGTTGGCTGTCCAGCAGCTGAATGATGAGTTCCAGGTAAGGAAGACAAATATGGTAGCTTACCTCGCGGAGGTGAATAAGCTTGTTGAAGGAATATGGAGCGTGATGTTCGAGCAGGTTGGATGAGCAAACAACCAAAAGACGGATACGTTGGCTCGGCTTGCATCCTCCATTAAGTCTAAGATCCCTCAAGTCACCCATTTGGAGATTTTGGAGCCAAAATGTATGGGGAAGTCGAGCATTATGAAATTAAAAGTCCAAGATGGGCCGACCTGGATGGACCAGATCAAGAAATACTTAGAGTCGGGGGATCTACCTGAGGATAAGAAAGAGGCAAGGAAACTGAAGTATCGATGTGCAAGATTTTGCTTGATAGATGGAGTATTGTATATGAGGGGATACACGACACCGTATTTAAATTTTCTAGGACCCGATGTGATATGCGGAAGCCACTCCGAGGTAGGTTGATCGCCCACAAGGCACTTAGGTAAGGTTTCTTCCAGCTGTCAATGATTTAGAACGG
Organism: Zanthoxylum bungeanum; assembly: GCA_019454045.1. Lineage (NCBI taxonomy): Eukaryota > Viridiplantae > Streptophyta > Magnoliopsida > Sapindales > Rutaceae > Zanthoxylum > Zanthoxylum bungeanum. The sequence goes on along the minus strand of SKCR01019110.1, from coordinate 20,692 downwards.
GGTCAAAGTTGCCCAGACATGTGATAGATGTCAAAGGAATGCCAATTTGCCTTACCAGCCACATGAGCAGCTGACCACTCTATCAAGTCCTTGGTCGTTTGCCCAATCGGGACTGGACATTATTGGACATATTCCTACGGGTCGGAGTCAAGCAAAATTTACAATCACGAGAACTGACTACTTCACCAAGTGGGTAGAGGCTGAGTCGTTGTCACAAGAACTGAGAAGAAAATAATGAAGTTCATTAGATTGAACATCGTGTGCCGATTCGAGATTCCTAGAGCTATCATCACGGACAATGGAAAATAGTTTGATAGTAGAGGCTTCAAGAAACTCTGTGAGGATCTCCAGATTGCCTTGAGATTTGCCTCGCTTGCCCACCCGAAGTCGAATCGGCTAGTAGAAGCAGCAAACAAGACCATGAAGAGTAATCTGAAGGAGTGGCTTGGGTCCTGTAAAGGTCTGTGGGTCGAGGAGTTGCCAAAGGTGATGTGGACACACCAGATAACTTATAAATACTCCACGGGGTAAACCCATTTTTCCTTGGCCTATGGGTGTGAAGCAATCATCGCAGCAGAGATTGGGGTGACAACACATCAATTGTGGCACTTTGAGGAAGAGCAGAATGAAGAACTCGTCAGGCACCACCTTGACCTAATAGAGGAAAAAAACGGGGAGTCGACACTCAAGATGGTAGTATAACAGCAAAAGATGGCACGTTTCTACAAAAAAATAGGTTTTGGTGCGAACCTTCCGCCCCAGAGATTTTTTTCTGAGGCGGGTGACCATGAATACAAGAAGGCCCGTGGAGGGCTCCTTGGGAGCCATATGGGAATTGCTCTACAGAGTTGCTGAAGTCATCAGGTCGAGTACCTATCACTTGGAGCAGTTAGACGGTACCCGGCTCAAGAAACCATGGAATTCAGAGATGTTGAAGAGATATTACCAATAGAGCCTCTCTTAGAATGACCCCCAAAGAGTTGTAAGATGGTGGTAGATCCCAAGAATATAAATAAGCCTTTCCCCTTTTAAATAAAAACTTGTTCATCTATGCTTGTTTATTATTTGGATGAGAGACATGTTCAATATTCTTGTGAAATACTTTTGATCAGAGTGCGTGAAGGGGTGCAAGGCAAGTGAGAAAAGCACGGCCTCTCGTGGTACTCTAATCCGATATGTCATTATCAAACTCCTGAACTGGAACATTATTACCCAATGACTTGTACCTTTGAGGGATATAATATGAAGACCTATATGGAGTTTGGCGTCTCTAGTATCCATATCATGCTCGGTGAAAGAGTCAGCGTGATGTTTCATACCTCAAGGTAATCATAACACGTATGGATTGAAGACAGTTATGGTACTACGGTACCTTCGAGTTCGCATATAGTGGGGATGGATAATTCCCCCACGGTGTTTGTCGCCTAGTGTTGGAGGTGCATAGCACATGGAAAGCCCACGTGCCTCATTGGCGTTTGTAGCCTTGAGATATGCTTAGCACGGGGAAGGAAAATGCCTCCGTGGCATTGGCCATCCTATTTTGGATCAATAGGAGCATAACACGGGGAAGTCTAGAGGGCCTCCATGGCGTTTGAAAACTCAGGGCCTCCCTAGCATGGGAAAAAGTCTCATGGCCTCCCCCTTGATCCGTAGCTCGTTCTCCAGGACATTGGACTGTAAGGTTCAAAATTATTATTTTTGGTAACGTGGGACAAGACGCTGACTTAGTTCCCTCGATATTTTTTGGGTTACTACGGAGTGTGATATACGCCACCCCTGTTATACTTATCTTTTTATTTTTGTTTTGATGGGTGACTCGGTGTGGTACGCCATTATCAGTGTCCAAAAGGATGGCCAGAGGTTGAAAATCTTCCCTCCCAGCAAACTTTAATAAAGATTACGGTGGCTCGGGGTCGGTACGTCCCACCGAGGCCTTGTCATATTTATTGGCATAGGTTCGGAGTTTCTCCCCTATGGCCATGTTTGAATGGCACAAAGAGGGAGCATTCCCTTATGGCCAAATGATTTTATCGGCTCGAGGATAGATATGTCCCACCGAGGCATTATCATGCTTGTTGGCATGGGTTCAGAGTTTCTCCTCCATGGCCATGTTTGAATGGCACAATGAGTGAGCATTCCCTTGTTGCCAAGTGATTTTATCGGTTCAGGGTTGGGTACGTCCCACTGAGGCCTTATCATGCTTGTTGGTATCGAGTCAGAGTTTCTCTCCCATGGCTATGTTTAAATGGGACAAGGAGGGAGCATTCCTTTGTGGCCAAGTGATTTTATCGGCTTGAGGTCGTGTACATCTCACCGAGGCCTTGTCATGTTTATTGGCATGGAGTCAGATTTTCTCCCTCATGGCCATGTTTGAATGGCACAATGTGAGAACATTCCATTGTGGCGAAGTGATTTTATCGGCTGAGGGTCGGGTACGTCCCATCGAGGCCTTATTATACTTGGTTACATGTTTGAATGACACAATGTGAGAACATTCCCCATGGCCGTTTGGATGGCGCACAGAGGGAGCATTCCCTTGTGGCCAAATGATCTCAGTGGCTCGAGGTCGGGTACGTCCCACCGAGGCCTCTTCTTATTTGTTGGCATGGGCATTTTGAAGGTGGTCAGATAGAAGACCGTTGCTTGTTTAAAGGATTCAAAATCCGCTAAGTGAATAAGCCTAATGGTAAAATCATGATGTCGGGCTCGGATGTCAATGATGCTCATGATGTGGTCCTTTAGAGGAATGGTTGGAATAACTTTTGTTAAACGTACCAAATATTGGTTAAAGTTAATTCAAAGTTGAAATGGAAGTTGTCCCGGTTCGGGTCTTTGTTTGGTTTGCTGTAGTGTGAAAATTATATTTTCATTTACAAGATTTTTTTACATTGGCCCTTTAGGGTAACCCGTACATATATAAAAAGAAGGGAAAAGAGTGCACATTCAGGAGGAGAGGCCAAGTGCGTCTTCGAGTTGCGCTGTAGCGGATGACGAGGGGCCTGAGTGTTGGGATATATGCCCTAGAGCATCATGTAATGTAAACAGTATTATATTTTATGAATAAATGATGCATTATTGATTTATCAAAGTGTTTGTTTAATATCACATATTGTATATTATCATGTTTACCCTAGATTACTCATGTTCATTCGGACTTAGTGTATGAGTGTCATACACATGAGGATTTAAGTCTCAAGTTAGTAATCTAAAATAGTTCATAGAGAGCGAATAAATCGGGTACTTTTTTGTGGTTTATCTATAGTTGCGGTCTATTCTAAATCGTATGGCGACCTTGATCCAGGATCGTTCATGTGGAGACATGAGAATGAATGCACCTTGTATGATGCGATCATATAGGACTAGACCCAGATAGAAATGAGTTTCTTATAATTTCTGTTAAATAAAGAAATTCATTTCGATCTACCAGATGGTCATATATGGATTGATTTTAATCCTGAGTGTACTACGAACTCCTGCATGGTAGACTATGTCCTTTGATTCACAAAGGTGAGGTTGGTGTGCAATCCCGACCAATAGCTATGTGGTTTGGGGACATGGTTTGGTGTGTGGCTGGGGACATTTTACATAGATATGAAGTTCACTCCTTCTTGCGAGAAGTAAAGGAGTATCTTCTTAAGGGTTGATTCGGTACTTGAACGGTTAGAGCGCTCAAGTCTTTCTATTGCGAATAGAAGATTAATATTCATAATGGTTATGAATAATCGTTCATTAGAGAATCAATGGTACTTAAGGAAAAACAATTAGAGGGGTATAACAGATATTATGACCCGATTCTAATTACGAGATACTCGTGAAAGGTCTAATCCTTATATAATGACTATATCGATGGACACCGACGTGGTTCGGCTTAATTTATCTATCTGCGGCAACTGAAGTGCAACTTCTGGTTTTTATTTGTGGATGATATATTTTTGTGCGCGATGCTACTAAAAATGGGTTCACGGCTAATGAGAAGGCCCACTGGTACTTGCTAGCAGGGATTCCGAGGTTCTTGCTGCGAGCATGAGCCTATGGATACAACATCTCGATGATGGAGGCATTGCAGGCATGTTTTGGCACCTTCGGAGCATCAAACGTCATTAGGCCATGGTCTCAGCGATGATTGCGAGGATGAAGGATGAGACATTCAATCCGAGAGCAACGTCTTGAGGATAATAACTTATCAATAACAAATGAAACCCATGGCGCTCGTATTGAAGAGCGTAGCCAAGTGAACATGATTATGGAAACTCTCCGAAGAGTTTCTTGCAGTTTTAATAAAAGGCACTATGTTATGAACATTTGACTTTACTTTGACCTAGCTGGCTAAATGAGCTTACCTATACGAGTCCATGCTTGTTAGGTTTTATCTAGGTCCCAAGATCAAACAAGCAATGAAACACATGTGTGAACACATCAACGGAGGTAGCGGAATACTCACATCGATCGGTTGAGAGACGCGGCAAGCAAAAAACTTGAAAATCCTCACTGCAATGGCGTGAACTGCAGTGATTTAACTCACTGTTTTGGGCGTGAAATGGTCCTTCGTCAAGCTCCAAGCTTCGTCGAATGGATCCCGCCTCATGGGTGAACCTCCCTAACACCTTCGCAAGTCTCGTAAGTGTGCTAGCACTTGCGTTTTTGCAACAAAAACCACTCATTGCTTCCCTTAAAGTCACGGCAGTGAGCTGTGTTGGAGAAGAGAAAACAAGCCCTTTGGGCGTGAGAAAAAGAGAAGAAACTGGTGGAGTTGTTATGGTTGACTTTTTATTGATTTACACAAATGCTTTATATATTTTTCCAAAAAATACTAAGCATTTTCCATTTAAAATTATCAAATAAAGTAAATGGTAAAATCACACAACCACCAAACACTATTCCACAACCCATCACTATTCAATTCACTTTATCAAAGTGACTTGATGTGTGTCTATCATCAATCAATCAATCACATCAATCAATCACATCACTCAAAGTGACATTTGATTTGACGCTTGATGTGACGAATGATTTGACGCTTGATGTGACTTGCGTTGCCGCACTCGAATTCGAAATACGAATGCGCTCGCAATCACACTCGGGCTCGGGTTCGCTAATTCCTAATTAGCGAATTTTCCGTCGCGTCGTAATTAAATGATTACGCCTAGCGAATTCACTATTCACGTCGCTAACGAATTAATTCTAAATTAATTCGTTCGCCCGAATTAAAATCTAATTTTAATTCCGCGTCGAAATCTAATTTCGTTTAATATATCGAATATATTAATTTACCGATTAATTCCAAATTAATCGTTCTCTCTCTCTTTAGACGATATTTTATCCTAGATAAAATATCTCCGTAATTAATCCTAGATTAATTTTCTCTCTCTTCTATATAATCCCAGATTATTAATGAGTGCGAGTTATGCGTCATCGGTGTATTATCGGGAAGCGACCCATGAGATCCCCGGATATTTGGCAGTAAATACGGTCGTCGGAGTATCCGAATCACGTACGTACCAAGTACTACGTTCTACCGATTTACGAGACAAGGTCGGCTTCTAGCAAAGCACGAAGTCTACCCAATTCTCCGGTCATATTCATCTAAGAATATTTAAGATCTATATCAGGCGTAGTATACCAAGTATTGTGTATATCGGCCCAGTATCGGATAGTCACGTGCTAGGGCTGGGGCTGGATAAGTGTCTGCCCCGTCCGAAGCACATGTCGGATGTCTGGTAACTAGTCTCTATAATCGGATATACATGACCTTGTCATAATATCCCGATGGCCGGCCAGCACTTAAGAGCACTAATACCGTATCCTGCGTGACATCATCTCCACTATGACTGGAGTGATACTTCCGTCTTGACATCACACCCAATACTCTACGATTCTCAATATACCCAGCATTGGCGTACACAGAACCGGTTAGAGTCCTGGACGACCTCAACTAAAGTATATTGATTGTCGTAAGCATTAGCGGTGCAAGTCTCAGGTTAAGACCATACACACCTACCCTGATGTCGGACTCCCATAGACACATAGTCATAATACCAATGGGATTCCGAGGGGTCTATCCAGAGCGAAGCTGTTTCCCGTACCATCGGTGAAACACAACCTCCTATCGCACTTGCATAAGTATCCAATACTTAAATATATGAGAACTATGCCGTTGTGCCCTCACAACGCGCACAAGTGCAATACTAGCCTATTCCGCATTATCGATGTCCAGTCTCGATAATACTACGACTAGGGATATTTAATGATTAATCCTTCGTGGACTGATACTGTCTCATATCATCTCAATCCAGGAACTAATCATATGGACCTCTCTTCATTTATATATCTAAGGTGATCTAATCACAAATGATGAGAGTGCAATTTCCTTGTCACATAGTTAATTTGTACAACAACACTATGATCTGTACAAATAGTGACGCTATGGGTCATATTATCCAACAATCTCCCACTTGGCACATAGCCAGTCACTCAAGTGTCGTACACCCGAACTATGTACGGTTCGCTCAAATTGCTGAGAAAAGGTTTTCGTCAGCGGATTTCCATGATTATCGTCTGACGCGATTTATACGATCACCACATCGCCACGATGTATGATCCGAACGAATCAGATGAATATAGAAGTATATATCTGGATCGTCGATGAGACCTTTAATTCTTTAGCCTTGTGCTGACGCCTAGCTCAGCTGCTAACAGAACTATATCTAATCTAATTAGATTTATTATCGACCCAAATGGCTTCTATTGCTGCCTCAGCCGCAGCAATAATCCGCATTTGTTGTTTATTCGGCAACAGTATCTTGCTCGGAAGATTTCCAGCTCACTGTCCCGTTATTCAAACTTTATAGTACCGCAGTATTTAACTGTTTGGAAACTTGCGCAGTGATCCCAGTCACTTCAAGTTCTCCTTCTCCATAGTTTTAGACAGCATCTTTAGTTCTCTAAGATACTAATAGATGTCCTTAACTTCAATCCAGTGACTATCACTTGGATTGTCCTGATTGTGACTCCATATGCTCAAAGCGTATGAGACACCATATCAAGTACATTTTAAATGTACAATTTCCCAGAGAGTGTTAACAACTCCAAATCTATCCCAGTAGATCTTTATTCCTTGAATAAAGGTTGTTACTCCCCAGAATTCTACGGAGAATTTCTATGAAAGCCAAGCTTTCACCAATTGCTTTATGGGAATTTCATTATCAGTGCTCTCCCACTAACCTCCTTATATACACAAGAATCATTTCGTTTTGAGTCAAATCATAAACCATTATGATTATTTCAAAACGACAGTTCCAAGAACCTAATGCTTGCTTCAATCCAAACATGGATCGAATAACCCGCAAACCTTGTTTGTCGGTTATACAAAATCGTCAGGATGTTGAAACATCCTCCAAAAGGTTTCCTTTTCAGGAAAGCGATTTTGATCTTTAACTGACACATTTCATAAATGAAATATGCAGTATCAACAAGCATCATCAAAATGGATTTACCATGGCAACAGGTAAAAGGTTGAACCGTTATTAACACAATGTTGATAACGATACCTTTCCGTCACAAGCCTAGCTTTGTACGTTGGTATGTTGCCATCCATGTATGTCTTCCTTGAAGACGTTTACAGTACCAATAGGCACAATGCCTTGCGGTACAACAACTAGTATCCAAACATAGTTGTTATACATGGAATCCATTTCGGACTCATGGCACTTTGCCATAATAGGGAGTCGATACCTTGTATCACTTCCTCAAAACGTAGTCGGTTGATACCCTCCATAAGATTACATCTTTATGAGGTGAGATCAGAAACCCATACCCCAGGTTGTTTTCTCTGACTCTCTCTCTACGATCTACGGTTCTTGTGTATTCGAAGATTAATGGTATAGTTCATCCTTGATGAACTATTTGTGTTCCATTAAGGACTTCGTGCCTTGAATAGTATTACTCCGATTTTCATCGAGTATCACTATCCTCCCACTGACCACTGCATATCGGTGTTCCTCTTAGGAAAACCGCATGGTGAGCAACAATCATATTGTTCTCATGTGAGATTTATAAGTACTATACTTATGGTTTCCCTTAGGATAACCTATATATGGCACTTATCCAATTTGGGTTCCTTAGTTTGGTATCATCCAAACGTTATGCCCGGCATACCCAAATTATTAGGAATGAGAAACCCTGTTTCTTTCCTGTTCATATCCTATATGATATCTGTCAAACAGATTTATATGGAACCTTATTCTAAATAAGTTTTGCACTGTTAATACATATCCGTTGAAGGAAATGGTAGCTCAGAGCGACTCGTGATAAACCTTATCATGTCCAACAAAATTCGGTTTTTAGTTCGGACACACCGTCTAACTGACGTGTCTCGGGAGGAGTCCTCATCTGAAAGAATACTATACTCTTTCATGTATGTTTGAAACTTACTGCTTAAGTATTTTCATTACGGTCTTACCGTGACGTATAATACTATAGTCGATCTGTTTATCTACTTCGTGTCGAAACTCTAAAAGTTTCCGATTTGTGTTCTTCAAAAGAAACACATAACCATAACGTGATGCCACATCCGTTAAGGTCACGAAATATTCATGTTCACATCTAGCCTAGCTAGATATGGGCCCACTAACTTCACCATGAATAGGGCTAACAGATCGGTGGCACTTACACACTATTACCAAGTAAACAGTGTTTTAGGTACTTTACCTAACAAACTAGATTCGTAGACTTTATTTGAATAGTCAAATCAGTCCTAGTACCCACTCTTCAAAAGTGCGGATATACGAGTCTTGTTTAATTTGTCCTAGACAACAATGCCACAAATAAGTCTCTACTTGATCAAATCAATTTGAGCTATTTATTTGTCATTTTATATGTTTTGAGATTTTAATTATATTCAAAATATAAATTCTGTTATTCACATCTAATGTGTTTATCTCAGTATCATCTTTATATAATGAAACACTTAGTGTTCTAGAATATAAAGGTTTATCCACAATGGATTAAACACTGATATAGAGATAATGTCTCTAGTCAAACTAGTTACATTATAACAGTTCCTAATTTAAGTACACACCCGAAGGGTAGTTCCTAAACTTAGGTATCTACGGTCGAAACAGCGACTTTCGTCCCGTTTCCGATTCGCAGAGCAATCTCAGCTTGAAGTCAGTATCCTGCTCAAAGCAGATTCTGAACATCAATACATATATTTTATGTACCACACTAAGTATTTAAAATCTAATTTCAATACTAGTATGAACATAACTTTGACAAACATTTTTAAAGTCAGAGCCTTGCCCTTTCTTTAATTCCTTCGTGTCTGCCATATCCAAATGGTAGTCACTTTGGGATATGTCAATTATCCTTTTCAATATTTCAGGAACCTTAGGCCAAGCCTTGGGTTTTTAGAATATCGAAACGATGTGCACCTCGTGCTACATGCCCAATTGCAAACTTTGACTTTATCTCCTCTAGAATAGTCAATTAATTCTCCAAGAATTATAATTGCAATTTTAATACTTCTTAAATCTAAAATTAGATTTATGACAAGTATATTAAATTAAGCATTAAAGTCATCATCACATAAATCTTCCAAAGATTTTATGCTCTACTTATTTTGCTTAATTTTGGGCTTAAGGTATAATAAGTTATTTTATCAAATAAAGTAACCTATTATTTATTCCCAATTTGAAAATTAAATCATTTAAACATTTAATCCAGATTATATTTTAAATATTCAACTTTTCAATTTTATCTTGATTACAATAGTCCAACTATTTAATCAACGATTAGTGGTACTATATATTATAATGATTATAATAGTCCAACTATATAATCAAATATAATCCAAATTAATTAACCTCAATTACATTGATTACTATAATCCAATTATAAAATCAACTGTAAACTGAAATTAATTAATTCAAATATATTGATTAATATAATCCAATTATATATAATCAACTATAATACAGTCCAACTGTTTATTAAAACAACAATTTAAATATTAGTCCAACTAACATTTAATATTACGACGAATAATTTGTTTGAGCGCGTATGGCGAGTAATTGAACGAATATTGCAAATTCAATTCTTGCCTCCCACTATTTTTCGTCGAGCCTCTAACCCTCTGTCGAGTACTCGGGAAACCGTGTTTCCTAGTGGGCTAGGATCCCGTTAAATATCACACAATCTTGACTTTGGCCAACAAATTGTATGATAATTAACTAGGTAGATCTCGAAGATCAATTGGATCTCATCCAACTCCTAGATCCAGTAGGTGGACATCCAAGTCCGAAACATATATCTTATATATGCCTATATATCTATATATACCCTAACCTTTTTCCTCTGAATCAACTAGGCCTTGGCTTTGGCACAACAAACCTAATGATCCCAGTCAAGCGCGGACCCATTGACCATGGAAGCTTCGTAATCAATGTCGTTGGACAAGAAGTGGTCTTGACTTTGGCCAACAAACCACAACTTGGACAAGACACCAATATGGAACAAAGCCTCGTGATTCAAACACATCTTCGACGGACAAGGGCTTGACTTTGGCCAACAACCCATGCCAATCTAGGATCTTGAGTAAGAATCACTCAATGGAAGGAAAAAACGCATGATATTTGATGAGGGTTTTTCGCGTGCAAATTGGCTACCAATTTAATTATCTTTGTTAAGGTCTCATCATCATACACCCTTAAACATGCATTCTAAATACATAATAAAGCGCATATGAAATAAAATAATAATGATATGCGGATGGATACTTAACACATTGATCCTAGATCAAATCTCTCCCTTTCTCACTCAAGCTAGCACTTGTATTACTTCTACCCGTTACACTACACTTCTAAAGAAACCTCATTTACATTGAGGGGAATAGGTGAGAAGAGAATACAAAGAGAATAGAGGTGATAAGGCTGGACACGCAGGTCCAATTTAATAAATCGAATTTATTACAACAATTTCCAAAATTGCCCCACCCGACTAATATCCATCCGATATACATTATTCATTCATCACAACCACGTATTCACACAAAAGCATGCTATCAATCAATCTAATCAAATTAATTAATCTGATAATTATGTGATCATCCAATGTTCAAACAACGATTTGATTTTGCTCGAGTCAAACTCGTTTTTGCGAATAAGTACTCAAAGTACGAATTCTTGAATTAAATTAAACTACATAATTAAATCCAATTTAATATGTATTTAATACTAATTCACTATTCAATTCCAAATTAAATATTACACTTTATTTAATAAACCTTTAACGACTTAAATTCCAAATTTAATCGCTTCGGGTCTCAAAGCCCGATTAACGTCCAACGTCAATTCAATTCAAGTCTAATGGGCTTTAATTAATTTCTTTAAGGCGTGGGCTTCGGCAACCAAAGCCCAATCAAGGAGTAACCCCATAAGCCCAGAAATCAATTTAGGCCCATTAGGCCCAATTAAACTTTAAAGGTTTATTAGTCGCATTTGGGCTTTATGGTTAAGGTTTTGGGCCCAATTGGATCCAATCCATTTGGCCTAAACCCAACTTGATAAAATCAAGCCCAATAAGCCCAATTACAACATTAAAGCCCAAATCCAAAATTAGGCCTAATTAATTAAATACACAAAATCCAATTTCAATTTAATTACCTAAAGTGCATCACATGATTAATCACCCAAATCAATATTTCCAAAACATGAAATTAGTCCAATTAATCATGTTCATTATTATCATCACATGTCCAACACATAATGAAAATCAAACCCATTACATGCTTCTAAGTCTCGGCCAAGGAATTTTTGTCCGATTTGAATTTAAATCCATTAATTCCACAATCGACATCTAATTAACTTCCCGAATGATTTCCAATACATCCAATGTTCAAAAATCAAAAATCCAAGACTTTATAGGGCAATGTAGATTCGGCCAAGGTGAAGTATTAGGGGTTTTTGTTCAATTCAAAATTAATCCAATTAAATCTCAAATTAACATCATCCTACTTCATTACAACTCATCCAATGAATTAAAATGAAAAATTCAAAGAATTCCAAAACCATACATATTCAGCCAACTTAACATTTTTGGGCAAAATTGATCCAATCACATTTTGTTGAAATTGATCAAATCAATCTTCAATATAACATATATTAAGCATGCTCAAACATCCAATTTATAAAATCATGCTCAAATACAAAGTACCCAATTTTAAGCCCTACAATTTCATGCTTGAACCTATAGCTCTTGATGCCATTGTTAGGTTTTATCTAGGTCCCAAGATCAAACAAGCAATGAAACACATGTGTGAACACATCAACAGAGGTAGCGGAATACTCACATCGATCGGTTGAGAGACGCGGCAAGCAACAAAACTTGAAAATCCTCACACTGCAATGGGCGTGAACTGCAGTGAATTTACTCACTGTTTTGGCGTGAAAGTGGTCCTTCGTCAAGCTCCAAGCTTCATCGAACGGATCCCGCCTCATGGTGAACCTCCCTAACACCTTCCAACTCTCGTAAGTGTGCTAGCACTTGCGTTTTTGCAACAAAAACCACTCATTGCTCCCCTTAAAGCTCACGGCAGTGAGCTGTGTTGGAGAAGAGAAAACAGCCATTTGGGCGTGAGAAAAAGAGAAGAAATGGTGGAGTTGTGTGTAATGGTTGACTTTTAAATGATTTACACAAATGCTTTATATATTTTTCCAAACAATACTAAGCATTTACCATTTAAAATTATCAAATAAAGTAAATGGTAATCAATCACACACCCACCAACATTATTCCAACAACACCCATCACTATTCAATGTCACTTTATCAAAGTGACTTGATGTGTGTCTATCAATCAATCAACTCAATCACATCAATCAATCACATCACTCAAAGTGACATTTGATTTGACGCTTGATGTGACGAATGATTTGACGCTTGATGTGACTTGCGTTGCCGCACTCGAATTCAAAATACGAATGCGCTCACAATCACACTCGGGCTCAGGTTCGCTAATTCCTAATTAGCGAATTTTCCGTCGCGTCGTAATTTAATGATTACGCCTAGCGAATTCACTATTCACGTCGCTAACGAATTAATTCTAAATTAATTCGTTCGCCCGAATTAAAATCTAATTTTAATTTCACGTCGAAATCTAATTTCGTTTAATATATCGAATATATTAATTTAATCGATTAATTCTGAATTAATCGTTCTCTCTCTTTAGACGATATTTTATCCTAGATAAAATATCTCCGTAATTAATCCTAGATTAATTTTCTCTCTCTTCTATATAATCCCAGATTATTTATGAGTGTGAGTTATGCATCATCGATGTATTATCGGGAAGCGACCCATGAGATCCCCGGATATGTTGGCAGTAAATACGGTCGTTGGAGTATCCAATCACGTACGTACCAAGTACTACGTTCTACCAATTACGAGACAAGGTCGGCTTCTAGCAAAGCACGAAGTCTACCCAATTATCCGGTCATATTCATTTAAGAATATTTAAGATCTATATCAGACGTTTACTAAGTATATGTGTATATCGGCCCAGTATCGGATAGTCACGTGCTAGGGCCTGGGGCTGGATATGTGTCTGCCCCGTACGAAGCACATATCGGATGTCTGGTAACTAGTCTCTATAATCGGATATACATGACCTTGTCATAATATCCCGATGGCCGGCTAGCACTTAAGAGCACTAATACCGTATCCTATGTGACATCATCTCCACTATGACTGGAGTGATACTTCCATCTTGACATCACACCCAATACTCTACGATTCTCAATATACCCAGCATTGGCGTACACAGAACCTGTTACAGCCCTGGACGACCTCAACTAAAGTATATTGATTGTCGTAAGCATTAGCGGTGCAAGTCTCAGGTTAAGACCATACACACCTACCCTGATGTCGGACTCCTATAGACACATAGTCATAATACCAATGGGATTCCGAGGGGTCTATCCAGAGCGAAGCTGTTTCCCGTACCATCGGTGAAACACAACCTCCCATCGCACTTGCATAAGTATCCTATACTTAATATATGAGAACTATATGCCGTTGTGCCCTCACAACGCGCACAAGTGCAATACTAGTCTATTCCGCATTATCGATGTCCAGTCTCGATAATGCTACGACTAGGGATATTTAATGATTAATCCTTCGTGGACTGATACTGTCTCATATCATCTCAATCCAGGAACTAATCATATAGACCTCTCTTCATTTATATATCTAAGGTGATCTAATCACAAATGATGAGAGTGCAATTTCCTTGTCACATAGTTAATTTGTACAACAACACTATGATCTGTACAAATAGTGACGCTATGGGTCATATTATACAACATGCTTGTGGATCCTCGTAAGCCCAGTGCTGAGGCAAATATTACCGAGTCTTCTAAATCTACAAAGATGAAGAAGAAATGAACTGGGAAGGCTAAGACAAAGCCTATGAAGAAGAAGAACAAGAAAGGCTCCAATGATGCCAAGCCTAAGGGAAAGTGTTTCCACTGCAACAACGACGGGCCTTGGAAAAGGAATTATCCTAAATAACTTGCTGAGATGAAGGAGAAAATAGCTATAGGTAATATGATTTACTTTTTATCTTATCGAATCTCTATTAGTGGAGGATGATAAATCCGCTTGGATTGTAGATTCTAGAGCCACTAACCATGTTTGTTTTATTTACAGCTACTTGAATCATGGAGGGACCTCGCTGAAGGTGACTACACCATGAGGGTCGAGATAGGGGATGTTGTTTAAGCAAGAGCAGTGAGAGTTTCTAGTTTAAGTTTTCAAATAATAGTTATTTAAATTTGAACAATTGACTAAGAGACCTTTTACTGGAAAAAAGTGTAAGAGCTAGCCAACATTTGAGCTAATACTTCAGACATTTGCGGATCGATGAATGTAAGAGCCCGAGGTGGGTTATAATACTTCGTCACATTTATTGACGATTATTCAAGATATGGGTATGTTTACCTAATGTAGCACAAGTCAAATACTTTTGAAAAGTTCAAAGAGTATCATGCTGAGGTTGAGAACCAGTCAGGTAAGACAATAAAAACTCTACGATCGGATCGTGGATGAGAATACCTTGACCGAGATTTCAAGGAATTCTTAGTTAAGCATGGGATAATATCCCAACTCACAGCACCTGGAACACTACAGTAAAATAATGTTGCAGGGAGGAGAAATCAAACTCTACTAGACATGATAATATATTGTTTAGTTATAGTTCACTTCCTAGTTCATTATGGGGGTATGCATTGCAAACATCAATGTATTTCTGTGGGACACAGAAACTGGGTGACGCTTGCTGTTCCGGGCTCGCGGCCTGGTTGGGAGTACGGAGTAGCCCACGGGGGACTAAACCGGAGAATAATGGAGTCGCCACCTGGTGTGAACCGGGACAAAGATTTAAGGCCGCACTCACCCCTCGCAAGGGAAGACCTCAAACCGTTGGGTTCAGAATGGTCCCTTACTTATGCCACTTGTAATAAAATGATTTGTACAATAATCTTACCACGCCTAAGCAACATATTTCCCAGGATAATTTACTCATAAGTTCGCATGCATAGGTACAAAGCTCATATCTAAGTTTACATATAACACATTTTTCATGTTTGCATACAACCTATTTGTATATAATCTATGTCCGAATTCATGCATAAAGATATATTGACATACGGAAGACATACAATCTTACATTGGTAGGCACAGAAGCGCAAACACATAGCATTCATACAAGCATGCATATTAGGGAAAGACACTTAAGCGCATAGAAGAAATAGATAACTAAGAGGTAATACAAATGCATAAGGTAAAAAGAGATAACTATATGCTAAGATAGACATGTCGTGATGTGATGCAGGATGACTTGTTTACCGTGGGCATTTGTGCGGCGTTCATATACGCATTCGAACGGTAAACAGAAGGTTCGCGTTCGTATAGCGTTTGATAACGCATTCGAACGGGACCAGACAGAAAACATGCGTTCGTATGCATTCTTAAACGCGTTCGAACGGGGTTACAGCAACAACCTCAAAAATGCAGTAAACAACATGACACATACATGAACGAATGAATAGATGACATCTAATAAATAATAATGGGCTAAAAGCGCGGCAAAGCATCGTGGTAAAGGATTTTAACCTCTCAAAACAGATGACCTTTAATCGCACTTACTAAGCCCATGCGCAATCAACACAATACATATATAAAAAGTAAAGACAATGATATCGGACTTCGTATACCCGATTGAACACATCTTACATTCAACTGAATATACATCAATCGGCGCGGCGAAGCATCGTGGTAAAGGGTTTTAACCCCTCAAAATAGGGGACCTTTAATCCAACTTAATAAGCCCATGCGCTCGATCACATCATGCATATAAAAAATAACATAATAATATCGAACGAACTTCGTATACCCGATTGAACACATTTACATTCAACCGAATATACATCAATCAGCGCGGTGAAGCATCGTGGTAAAGGATTTTAACCCCTCAAAATAGGGGACCTTTAATCCAACTTACTAAGCCCATGCGCTCGATCACATCATACATATAAGAATAACATAAATAATATCAGACTTCGTATACCCGATTGAACACATCTTACATTCAACCGAATATACATCAATCGGTGCGGCAAAACATCATGGTAAAGGGTTTTAACCCCTCAAAATAGGGGACCTTTAATCCAAGTTACTAAGCCCATGCGCTCGATCACATCATGCATATAAAAAATAACATAAATAATATCGGACTTCGTATACCCGATTGAACACATCTTACATTCAACCGAATATACATCAACCGGTGCGGCAAAGCATCGTGGTAAAGGATTTTGACCCCTCAAAATAGGGGACCTTTAATCCAACTTACTAAGCCCATGCGCTCGATCACATCATTATATAAACAAATAACATGGGGATATCAAGTAGCGAATAATAAACAAATCAAAACAACATAAAATGAAATATGCGCCGTTTACTCAAGTGGTACATGTAGTTGTATCCCGAGTACAGATCATACTACCATCCATTTGGAATCGGCTATGAAATTTATGTCCGGGTTTCCATCCTATATACCACGAGAGGCGACAAACTTTTCATTTTATTCAAGGGCCACAACATACATCATTTTACAATACATGCATTTTTTATCTATTCAAAGGCCACAACATGCATCACTCCATAATAATCATGCAAACGAAACTCAATAAATAATAAAAATACAACTGAAAACGGATGTGAAAAATACCCTAAGGTCTAACCTTTTTTGTCCACTTTCGGACTTGCGTTTCACGGAGATCGGAAGGGTTAAAGCTCCTCAACTTTTCTGGTTCACTGGTTTGCGTTTTACCTCGCTATTCGCTGCGCTGCTCAAGCTACTGCTGTTTTGACTCCGTTTTGCTGCTGTTTTACTGCCGTTTTGCTGCCGTATTTTGGTCACTATTTTTGGTGTTTTAGGCTACTGTTTTTGGTGTTTTTTGGGTGATTCTTGAACTGTTTTATGGACAGTTTTGGGACAATTTTTGGACTGTTTTCAGGGTGCAGTTTCAGTGTTTAGGTAGTGCAGTTTCGGTAATTAGGGGGTGCAGTCTCGGTAATGATTGAATACAGTTTAAGGGGTGTTTTAGTGGTGGTTTCTGTCAGTATTGGTTCATTGTTGGGCTGGACGTGTGGCTAGGCTCGAAGCAACGTGTTTAGTGGCTGGGACGTGGGGGCAAAGGCTGATGAATTTAGGCAGTGAGGGGCGATTAATTAAGGATACGTGGGGGTTGTGTTTGCTTTGTTGAAGCGACAGAAGGCATGTTGTGGCTTAGGTTTATGGTCAGCAGGTGCGTGATGTGCTTACGTGAATTAGCTGAGTGGAGGGCCACATGCGAGCTGTGAAGTGAAGGGCATATGTGTTTATTTTGAAGGCAGGTTTGTGGCGTGAGACTAGAGTGTGTGCTGTGTGATTATGGTTTACTATTTTTGTCTTGTTTTTGAATGAGCCGTGTGAGAGAGATATATGAGTGAGGGGGTGCTTTATGTGAATGAGCTAGGGTTTCTTTTCTTTGTGTATGCCTTGTGAGAGAGTTGGGATGGCTTTGGGAGAGGTTGGTTTTTTATAGGCAAATGGGGTAGGGCTACTCCTTGTTTGACAAGGAAGAGATCTTCTCATTAAAGGGATATATGATTTGGTTTCAAGTAAGGTAAATACAAGATTGAGGGGGGACAAACTTAGGCTTGATTAGGAAGTTAGTATATTTAGTTTGTGTTGATTAGGCATACAATATTTTAAATTAGGAATAATATATTTTTAATTAGGAATAATATTTGATTGATTGATTTTAACTTGGTAAGATTATATTTCATGTTTTTTTTTTATATTTGGTATATGACTTAATTAATATTTAATTTAATTTGGTATATGTTTTAATATTTTATTAGTTTGGTATATTATTTAATTAATATTTAATTCAGTTGGGTTGTATTTTGAGGGCCTTGGGCGTATGGGCCAAGTGTGGTGGGCTAGGTGTTGTGTTGGTTTGGTGAGTGGGTTTGGGCCAAGGTTAAATGGTTCTGGGTTTTTTTAGGCCAAAGGTGCTTTAAAACGAAGGTTCAACGAGCGAGCTTGGAGCTAAACATGCGGATAAAATTTAACGAAATGCCGATTCCCTTCCGACGATCGTTTCCCGCAATATCCTTAACTAAAAAAGGTAGTGCCTCCAACTGAGACTCATCATCGGGTTTCACATGCAAAAATGCAATGCCTACAATTTCCTTAATGTAGTTCCATCTAAGTCTGTTTCTAAAACTCCTTTAGATTTGGAGTGGTCGTAAAACTAGTTTACGATATTTTCGTATTTATGAGTGTCCAGCACATGTGCTGAAGAATAAGACTACTAAGTTGGAGCCACTTTCACAAGTGTGCCTATTTGTAGGCTATCCTAAGGAAACTATGGGTGGTTTCTTTTATAGCCCTGAAGATAACAAAATATTTGTATCGATAAACGCCACGTTTCTAGAGGAGGACTATATGAGAGAGTTCAAACCCCGTAGTAAGGTGTTACTCGAGGAGTTACTTGTTGGTTCGACTAGCACACCATTTTCAATGACAATTGATAAACACATAGCACCTTCGATATCTGAGCATCATATGCAAGTTCGTCAGAATGATCTGCCACCTAGACATAGTGGGAGGGTTGTGCGACAACCTGATCACTATCTAGGAGTTGGAGAGGCACAAATTGTCACTTCCAATAATGGTGTAGATGATCCTTTGACCTATCATAGTGCAATGGATGATTTTGACAAAGAGGAATGGCTCAAAGCCATGAACCTCGAGATGGAGTCTATGTACTCCAACTTAGTCTGGGAACTTGTGGACCAACCTGATGGGGTAAAACCCATAGATTGTAATAGATCTACAAGAGAAAAAATGTAGCAGATGTGAAGGTACATACCTTCAAGGCTAGGCTAGTGGCCAAGGGTTACACCCTGAAAGACGGAGTTGACTATGAGGAAACATTCTCGCCAGTAGCCATGCTAAAATCCATTCGTACTCTTCTATCCATTGTCACTTATTATGACTATGAGATTTGGAAAATGGAAGTCAAAATTGTATTCTTAAATGACAATCTTAATGAGTGTATCTATATGGTACAACCAGATGGGTTCATAGCCCAAGGTCAAGAGTAAAAGTTTTGCAAGCTGCAAAGGACCATTTACGGACTCAAGTAAGCATCTCGATCTTGGAACATAAGATTTGATACCACAATCAAGTCTTATGACTTTGAGCAGTATGTTGATGAGCATTGTGTATACATGCGCGTCATTGAAGAGAAGATGGTTTTTTCTTGTTTTATTCATCAATGATATTTTACTCTTTGGGAATGATGTAAATATATTATCGGACATGAAAACCTGGCTAGCTAACCAATTCCAAATGAAAGATTTGGGAGAGGCCAATTATGTTCTTGGGATCCAGATGCTTCGCGATCGTAAGAAATGACTGTTAGTTATGTCTCAGGCATCCTACATCGACAAGATCCTTGTGCGATTTGGGATGCAGAATTCCAAGAAAGGCAATTTTCCTTAACGACATGGAATTCACTTGTCAAATGAACAGTCTCCTAAGACACCTCAAGAAGTTGAGGAAATGAGACATATCTCATATGCCTCAGCAGTTGGTAGTCTCATGTATGCTATGTTATGCACGAGACCGGACATTTGCTTTGCAGTGGGAGTAGTCAGTAGGTTTTAGTCTAACCCAAGATTGGATCATTGGGTGGCTGTGAAACACATTCTCAAGTATTTTATGAGAACGAGAGATTATATGCTTGTGTATTCTAGTGAGGATATGATCCTAAGAGGATATACAGACTTTGATTTTCAGACGGATGTCGATTCTAGGAAATCAATATCTGGATTAGTGTTTACCCTATGTGGTGGGCTATAGTATGACGAAGTATAAATCAATCTTGTATTGCTAACTCCACCATGGAGGCTGAGTATGTAGCATCTTGCGAAGCAGCTAAGGAAGCAGTCTGGCTCCGTAAGTTCTAGAGAGATCTAGAAGTCGTTCCAGATATGGATAAATCACTCACACTTTATTGCGATAAAGTGGTGCAGTGGCAAATTCAAAGGAACCAAGAAGTCACAAGGGGGGAAAACATTTAGAG
>SKCR01019109.1:0-43869 GCA_019454045.1 Zanthoxylum bungeanum | reverse complement strand
AGCTTTGACTACTGCTATGGTTGGTATAGATGGGTCTCGTGTCGGGGTTAATTCTGGGGATGTGAGGCAAGAGGAATCTTCGAACAGATTGGGGGATGATACCTCCGCTTTTGATGATGATATGGCAGAGTATGCAGCAGGCAGAGTATCTGGGTCTTAGGCAGAGTTACGGAAACTTCGGGATCAGGTTAAGTCGGTTACCCGCAAGATGATGGGTAAGAATGAGGATCTACTGGATTATGACACACTGACTTTTGAGGAACAGTTGCCGGCACAGTTCAAGATGCCTGATATGGCTAAGTTTAACGGGAATGGGGATCCGAGGGTGCATCTCCGACAGTTTGTATCAGTTATGAGTTCAGTTGGCTTATCTCAGCGCCAAGTGCAGAAAATGTTTGGAATGTCGCTTGAGGGATCTCCCGTGGTGTGGTACCACAGTTTGGAGAAGAAAGTGAAGGAAGATTGGGGAGAGTTGGCGGATGCTTTCCTGAAGCAGTATGTCACTGACCGAGAGATCGATCTGTCACTCCGCGATCTGGAGAATGTTAAGCAGAAATCGGAGGAGAGTTTTAAATAGTACGTGGACCGGTGGAGGGGTCAGTTATTGAAGATGCAGACTAGGCCTTCTGAGAAGAATCAGATTAAGATGATTATCAAGGGCACCAAGCCCTCCATTTACAGCAAGTTGAGGAGGATGACCTCCATGATTGTAGACTTTCGGCAGTTGAGGGAAACTGTCATGGATATTGAGGAAGAAGAGGCCGATAATAGAAAATTCTATGGTTTGAACAAGAGGCCCATTGGGGGAACATCGGGAGCAAAGCCTGTTTCTGCTGAGATTGCCGCTATCCGGAACCGGCAGTTCTCCAACTTGGGAAGGCCCCTGTCCAAGGTGCTAGAGAAACTGAAGAGGCAAGGGCTCTTAAAACCCTTGGAAGAGAAACCATTACCCAATCCCCTACCATCACATTATAACCTAAGCCTTTACTGTCACTTTCACCAACAAAAGGGCCATGACACTGACAATTGTGCCCGACTCCGCCATGAAATCCAAGACCTGATAGACTCCAAGAAAATACCTGACCCAGAAACAGAACAGCCTAACACACACAGAAACCCCTTACCCAATTACCGTGTCGTACCACCACCAGCCTATATGATCAATTCTGGCCTCCCAGAAGACCTTGTCCTGAAATCCTTTCACCCTCAAGCCTTTTGCCTGGGAATCTGGGATAGTGCTAGTGAAGATGAGACTGAGCAGGGGAAAAACTTTTGGCTTGATTTCTCTAGCAGTGACGAGGAAGAAGTAAGGGGAATGACGCGCAGTGGTCGTTTTTACAATGATGTGGCGGAGAAGGGTAAGGAAGTTTTGACGGATGGTAGAGAAGTGGTTGAGAATGCAGAAAACACTGAAGGGGATATAGTGCTGAGGCAATTGAGGAAGACTAGAGCACAAGTGAGTATCTGGGAACTGTTATGTGCATCTCGGGAGCATAGGCAGGCTATGGTTGAGGCCTTGAGCAAGATTGTGGTATCGGAAGACGCCAACCCTGCAATGTTTGTTGGGTCAGTTCAGAAAGAAGCCTTGCAGATATCTTTTTCTGAGGATGAACTCTCGGCGGAGGGAAGAAATCATAACAGACCTTTATTTATCATGGCCGAGGTGAGGGGCGAGAGAACTTCATGTGTAATGGTGGATGACAGTTCATCCATCAATGTGTGCCCGTTGAAAATTCTGGCAAGATTGGGTATGAAAGCAACAGACTTGGACCCCTCCAGTATGACTATTAAGGCTTATGATGACAGTAAAAGGGGAGTTGAAGGTACCTTTGTGGCTATGGTCAAGGTAGGCCCTATTGAAGATGAAGTCGAGTTTACAGTACTGGACATCCCAGCCACTTTTGCCTTATTGTTGGGAAGGCCTTGGTTTCACAAACTTGGGGGTGTGCCTTCCACTTTGCACCAGATGATCAAGTTCCCGTATGAGGGAGAAGTTGTTACTATCCGGGCTGAGGTAGATATTGTCGTGGCTGCCTTGGAGATACAACCTTTCACAAGGTTTCAGGTGTCAGCTACTTTTGAGGAATGGGTGGATCCTAGGGTGGCTAGGATCATGAGAAAATGAAGTTTGAACCGGGTGAAGGTTCAAAGTTACCAGATTTCAGAGGACAGACCACTCGAAAAGGTTTGGGGTATAAGTCTGATGAAGAAAAAAGCCAAAGGTCAAGAAAAAAAGAGCCTGAAACTGATGGAATGTTTTGTGAAAGCTTCAGGATATCAAGGGGAGCCTGAACCTGTGGAAGTTAATGGGATTGTGGTACCTGGATTTGAGATCTTCCAGGATTTGTTGGGTGAGAAACCGCTGATTAAAGAAGCTGTGGAAATAGAGAATTGGAGGGAAGAATTGATGAAGTTGGAGAGCCTGACTCTGGGAGAGGATGAAAAGCCTGAGGAAGACCTGATTGCAGAGGAAGAAGTGTCTATAGATGATGAAGACATTTACCTTCCTGATTTGTTTGAATGTACCTCCTCATTATCCAATAATAAAGACATTTCTTTTGCTTACTTGCCTGAGTCATTTCCATTTACTCTGCACGAATCAAGCATATTTGATATCAGTTCGGCCAGAACTACTGCATTTAACTTGGGTACACTTGAGAACCCCAAGGAAATTCTGATTGCAAGTGAAGTTACCCCTGAAGAGAGAGAGGAGAAGAAACTGGAAGAAGTGTTGGTCAGATATGCCAAAGTATTTGCTTGGTCCTATGAGGACATGCTTAGGGTAGACAGAAACATTGCCCAGGACACAATACCAACTTATCCGAATATGAGGCCAGTAAAACAGAAACTCCGACGGATGAGACCAGAATGGCTGAGAAAGTCAGAGAGGAGGAAGTAAGAAACAGTAGATGTGGGGTTCCTGGAAGTAGTAAAATATCCAGAGTGGTTGGCTAATATAGTGCCGGGGTACCGAAGAAAGATGGGAAGGTCAGAATGTGTGTAGACTACAGAGATCTCAACAAGGCTTGTCCGAAAGATGATTTTCCTCTGCTGCACATAGATGTTCTGGTTGATAGTGCGGCTTTGTCTGCTATGTATTCATTTGCAGATGGATTTTCAGGTTACAATCAGGTTCTCATGGCTGAGGAAGATAAACACAAGACAGCATTTGTTACCGAGTGGGGTACTTATTGTTACAAGGTATGCCGTTTGGACTTAAAAATGCGGGGGCTACCTATCAGCGGATGGCCACTACATTTTCCACGACTTGATGCACAAAGAGATTGAGGTGTATGTGGATGACATGATGGTGAAATCAGAGACAAGGGTTGGGCATATTGAAGCACTGGAAAGGTTTCTTCAGAGATTTGACAGATACAACCTGCGGCTAAACCCTAAGAAATGTGTGTTTGGGGTGACATCAGGGAAATTACTTGGTCATACAGTAGGAATGGGCGGAATAGAGGTAGACTCCGAAAATATCAAGGCAATCACAGAAATGCCTGCACCAAAGACAGAAAAAGAAGTTAGAGCATTCTGGGGAGGAAGATTCAGTACATCAGTCGGTTCATTGCTAAGTTGACATCGGTATGTGAGCCTATCTTCAAACTGTTGAGAAATGATCAGCCAGTGAGATGGAATGAACAGTGTCAGACCGCCTTCGACAGAATCAGAGAGTACTTGATAAAGCCACCTGTATTGAAACCTCTGAGACCGGGTATACCTTTGATATTGTATTTGGCTATAGAATCAGAAGCACTGGGGGCAATGATGGTACAGGCAGATGAGACAGGGGTAAGAAAATGCAGTCTATTATCTGAGTAAGAAGATGCTTCCGTATGAGGCTCGGTATCAAGAAGTTGAGAAGATCTGTCTTGCAGTGGTGCTTCCAGAAAGTTGTCGGCATTATTTCCAGTCTTACAAAATCCAGATAGTGGCAAAGGAAAATCCTCTGAAGTATCTTCATTCGGTGCCTTCACTAGTGGGAAAATTGGGCAGATGGTTGGTATTGCTGACAGAGTTTGACATTGAGTATCTCCACCTCCAAAGTGATCAAAGGGCGAGCAGAGAGTAGCAGAGTTTCTGGCAATGTAACCTGTTGAGGGGGATCAGTATAAGTTTGAATTTCAGATGAAGAGATCCAAGCAATAACAGTTCAGAGATGGAAGATGTACTTTGACGGAGCAGTGAATTACAAGGGAGCCGGAATCGGGATCGTGATAGTGACCCCCGAGGGAGAGGACTTTGTCTTTGGCCAAGAGGTTGACATTCAGAGTGACTAATAACATGGCCGAGTATGAAGCATGTGCTTTTGGTTTGACAGCATTGATAGCCTTGAAGGCCGGAAGTGTGGAAGTCTACGGAGATTCTATGTTGGTAGTCCAGCAGATGCGAGGAGAATGGGAATTGAAAGAAGAACGGTTGAAGCCTTACCTCTTTTTCACCTCAGAAAGTTGGCACAAGTTATCCCCGAGTGTAAGTTTCAGCACTTACCGAGAGAAGAGAATCAGATGGCAGATGCATTGGCTACACTGGCAGCGACTTGGGAAAATCCAGAAAAGTTAGTGATGAGACCGTTGATATTGACAACAGCAAGTAAATTTGTTTATGAGATAGAAAGAATTCTGGAAGTTGAGGTTGACGACGGTAAACCTTGGTATTATGACATTCAGAGGTATCTGGAACATGGTGAACTCCCGGAAGGGGCAGGCAGAAAAGACAGAATAGTCATTCAGAAGTTAGCTTCCCAGTATGTGATTTTGAAAGGGGAACTGTACAAGAGGCAGGCAAACGGTATTCAGTTGAAGTGTTTGAGAAAAGAGAAGCTCAGATGTAATGGAAGAGATACACGCCGGGGTATGTGGTCCGCACATGAACGGGTTGAATCTGTCCCGCAAGATAGTGAGATAAGGTTTTTATTGGTCAACCATGGAAACGACTGCGCAAAGATGGTATAAAGCACTGTCATGACTGTCAAGCACATGGTAATTTGAATCACTTACCGCACACAGAGTTGCACGGGTTGTCAGAGCCGTGGCCTTTCTCAGCGTGGGGGATTGATATGATTGGGGAAATTCGACCGAATGCATCAAATGGGCATCGCTTCATAGTAGTGGCGGTAGATTACTTCTCGAAGTGGGTGGAAGCCGAATCATTCCGTAATGTTACAGCAAAGCAGATGACAAAGTTTTATAGCTCGAAACCTCATTTGTCGGTATGGTATGCCGCATCACGTAGTGACAGACAACGGGGTCCAGTTTCAAGGAGAGACGAAAGGCAATGTTACAGAGGTATAGGATAGACCACCACAAGTCATCACCGTACACAGGCCGCAGGCATGGGGCAGTTGAGGCAGCCAACAAGACTATAAAGACGATTCTAGCGAAGATGACAGAAAACTGCAGAGATTGGGCCGAGAAATTACCGTATGCTTTGTGGGGGTACAGAACATCAGTAAGAACAGCAACAGGGGCCACACTTACTCTTTGGTCTATGGAATGGAAGCAGTATTGCGGGTAGAAGTAGAAATACAGTCTATGAGGGTATTAGCAGAGGCAGAATTACCGGAACAGAAAGGGCCGCACAGAGGTTCGATCAGTTAGCACTATTGGATATAAGAGAACGAAGTCTTTGTATCACATGCAGTTGTATCAGAAGAGACTAGCCCGGGTGTTCAACAAGAAAGTGCGCCCTACCAATATCAGAAAGGGTGATTTGGTACTTAAGCATTGAGGCCGTCGAACAGATCCGAGAGGAAAATTCAGACCTAACTGGGAAGGACCTTACATAGTGCAGAAGGTAATGGGAAATGGAGCAGTGAAGCTATCAGACTTGGAAGGGAACGAGTTCACCGAGCCGATCAACGTAGACAGATTGAAGCAATACTTTGCCTGGGGGAGGGAAGACCGAGTAGTCACCATGGGAATTAGCAGAAGACCTAACCCAACGGAATAAGAAAATCATTCATGCATACATGTAACATTGCATTCTCTTCGTGTTTGTTTTTATTTTATGTTCGCAGGTTCGAAGAAATGAGAAAGCGGCAGAAATGAGCCAAGCAGCGTCAACGCAATTTCAGTTTTTGGGATGAGTCCCAAGGGGCGAAGCCCATATCAGCTTGGGGGCGAGGCCCATATCATGTCATCTCCGGGTATGGAGACACATCATCAGTTCGAGGGCGAGGTCCCTATAGTCAGCGGTTGTTGGGTCGAGGTGCCACGGTCGAGGTGCCCCCGTTGTCAGTTGTAGTTCCGGGTCGAGGTGCCCAGGGTCGAGGTACCACTACATCATCAGTTCGAGGGCAAGGACCCTATAGTCAGTGGTGTTGGGTCGAGGTGCCCAGGGTCGAGGTACCCCCGTTGTCAGTTGTAGTTCCGGGTCGAGGTACCCACTACATCATCAGTTCGAGGGCGAGGTCCCTATTGTCAGCGGCGGTATGGGTCGAGGTGCCCCTGTTTTCGGATGCAGTTATTGGGATGCGTCCCAGGATCGAGGTCTGTTGCAGCACCACCAACTCAGCTCGAGGCAGCAGCCGAGCCAGGTAAGTGAAAATGCATTGCGTAACTTTGATAGGATGTTCAAAGTCACCACTGCACAAGTCCCATCAAAGTGGGGGGACTGTAGACATTGCATTTTCGCATGTGAAACCCGGATGATGAGTCTCAGTTGGAGGCACTACCTTTTTAGCTAAGGATATTGCGGGAGAGGAGGAAAGGAGGCGGAAGGGGAAATTCAGAATAAGTACGTCATCAGTTCATTCACAAGTTCACTGTCTTCATTAGTGCTGCTTTCGTTACTTCGTTCGAACGTCAGGCAGATTGCGGACGTTGTGTATCGTTCGAATTGGCGTGTCGAACGGCGTCGGTTGTTTCTGGTTTTGCTGCTAGCCTCGCACCCCAGCCCAATTAGCCCCCCAAACCCATAAAACACATCCCAATTTAATTAAATTAAATATTAGATATTAAAAAAAATATTTAAAACCATTTACCAATTAAATAAAACATAAAATATAATCATACATAATTAAGATAAATCAAATATTTTAACTTCCTAACTAAACAAATCACATACTAAATAAAAAGATGTCATACTAGATTAAAATCAATCATAACCAATTAAAAATATTGTATTCCTAATCTAGCCAAGATTTATCCCCCCCTCAATCTTTGACTTTCCTTGCTCAACACCAAATCATATCTCTCCTTAATGCACCCAAATCCCTTCCTTGTGAGACAAGGTGAAACCCTAGCCCTTCTCTATATAAAAACCCCTAACCAAGACATGGAGGCCCCTAGCTCATTCACATAAAAAAAAAGCCTCTCTAGCTAATACACACAAACTCACACGAAAATTACAGCAAGAAACCTAGACATCACACGCAAATCACAGGAGAAATAACAAACAATTCTCTTCACCCCCACCCTCACATTACCGAAAACAACAAGCCCTCCAACACCTTCATATTACCGAAAAATACAATAGCCATTCACACCCCCTATCATCACCGAAAACCACACCAAACACATCAGCCCAAAATCACCTTAAAACAGTGGTAAACTACGTCAAAAACAGTAGCCTAAAACACCAAAAACAAGACCTGAAACAGTAAGCAGAAAAATATAGAGGAAACGGCAGCAGAACCACAAGGAAAACGGAAGGAAAACCACAAGGAAACAGCAGCAAAACGGAGTCGAAACAGTAGCTGAGCGGCAAAACAGCGAAGGAAAAGGCAAACCAGTGAACCAGAAAAGTTGCGGAGCTTTCCCCTTTCGATCTTCGTGAAACGCGAGTCCGAGAGGACAGCTTAAAAGGTAGACCTGAGGGTATCTTTCACACTCGTTTTTTTGTATTACTTATTAAATATTGCTTGTACGATTGTCATGTTGAAATGCATGTTGTGGCCCTTGAGTAGATAAATATGCATGATTATGAGATGTTGTATGTTGTGGCTGTGGAATAAAATGGAAGAGTGTCGTCTCTTGTGGTATATAGGATGGAAACCCAGACGTAAATTCCGTAGCCGAATCTGAATGGACGGTAGTACGCTCTGTACTTGGGATACAACTCCACGTACCACTTGAGTAAACGGCACCTTCTTTTGTTTCATGTTGGATTGATTTATCTATTTTTCGTTACTTGAATTCTACATGTTGCTTATTTATGTATGATTCAATCGAGCGCATGGGCTTAGTAAGTGGAATGAAAGATCCCCTATGGGGAAGGTTGAAGCCCTTTACCACGATGTTTTGCCGCGCCGATTGATGTGTGTTCGGTTGAACGCAAGATACGTTCAATCGGACATGCTGAGCTTGACATTGTTTTTTTTATTTTTTATGTTGCATGCATCAGGTCTGGTTCCGTTTGAACGCGTTCTCAAACGCCATACGAACACGAACCTTCTGTTTACCGTTCGAACGCGTTTTCAAACGCTACGTGAACGCACACGCACCTCCTTAGTCTCATCATGCATCAGGTCTGGTTACGTTCGAACGCGTTATCAACGCTACACGAATGCGAACCTTCTGTTTACCGTTCGAACGCGTTCTCGAACGCTACGTGAACGCACACGCACTTTCTTAGTCTTATCATGCATCAGGTCTGATTCCGTTCGAACGCGTTATCAAACGCCATACGAACGCGAACCTTCTGTTTACTGTTCGAACGCTTTAACGAACGCTACACGAACGCGAACACACTGAACTGAGACATATTCATCACATGCCATGTATAATTGTTTCTTAGGTGATTTTTTTTATGAAACTCCATATAGTCATTCTTATCTTTGTGCACATCATAATGAAAAGCATGTTTATTCCATTGGTTGCATCATTTTCCTTAGTCTTGATTTAACGCATTACAATTCATATACTTATGTCATGATGACTTCGGAGTATTATTTCTTGTGGTATATCGAATGGAAACCCAGACATAAATTCCGTAGCCGATTCCGAATTGACGGTAGTGCGGTCTGTACTTGGGATACAATTCCACGTATCACTTGGAAAAGTGCTCACACGTATGCTTGTATGGTTAGTATGTATGCTTGTGTTTTCCGTGAACATGATAAGATAAATGAAGTTGTATGTTCGTTGTTACTTTGAGGTATTTTCAAGCATGCAATCTTAGATGTGAGATATATGTGAAATGTATGTATGAGTTTTATTTTGTATATGTGAATTAGAAGCATGATACTCTTGGAAATAAGTGTTATTTAAGCCTGATTAAATTATTACATAAATCCTTTTATTACAAGTGACATAAGTAAGGGACCATTCCGAACCCAACGGTTTGAGGTCTTCCCTTGCGAGGGGTGAGTGCGGCCTTAAATCTCATTTTCCCGGTTCACACCGGGGTGGCGACTCCATTACTCTCCAGTTTAGTCCCTCGTGGCTACTCCGTACTCCCAACTAGGCCGCGAGCCTAGGACAGCATGCGTCGTCCACTTTCTGTGTCCCACAAAGAGTCTACGTTTTTAAATGGATTATAGTGATAAATATGGGGCTCAAGATCGTCTCTACAAGGTGTATTTGGTTTCAATTGCTTTGGGGATGCAAGTCATCGGCTTAATAATATTAATGTGCTTCAATAATGATAGGCGTGTTGATGTTATAGAAATGCTTGCATTTCAGTCTCTTCTTCACTCTGTACGTCCTTAGAGAAATATTTTTATTATCATCATGAAGCATAACAATTATATTACTTACTCACATATCTTGTCTAATATTAACGTAAAATATTTTGTAGGTAAAATATCAGTTAACTCGGATTAGTGTTTTCTTTTTTTTTCTTATTTTTACGTTTATCTTATACAATATATGTGAGTAACATATATTATACAAGATATGTGAGTAAGCAATATAACTATTACTGATATTAATTAATGATGTGCTTGACTACTTATTATGATTTTAAGCTATTAGTATTATTTGTACAAGATGTTTCTCTATTCTACTTTCAAAAATCACTACATGTGTTGCCTTATTATTTGTTCCATCTAATTTTTTCCTGAAATCGTGGCCGCCTAAAATGCAGGTGCAGACCGTGCGGTCTGTAAAAAAATATTATCTTTCAAGTGTAGGTGAAAATAAATCATCCCTGTTTTTAAGGATTATGAAGACACATTTTTCCTTCTTTTTTTCTTACATTTTTATCTTATCATATACATATAAAAACATGTATATGTCTACAGTACACAGTCCACATAAAAAATGTTTTTGGCGTAAGAAATGCATATTCCACATAAAGAGATTATAAATATTTTTATAAGAAATTATTGCATATACTTTTTTATATCTAATTTTTTGTAAAAAATATTTCGATAATGCCCTCACTGTCTGTATATATAAAGAGCCAAATTGAGTGGAGAATCTGCTCTCTTCATTTTCACTCTCCTTTAAATCTTCTCTTCATTTCCATGATGGCTAGCTCTCCTTGATACAATGGCGATGACTACTCGTGAGGTTTTTTAGGGAAAAGTTGTAGACTGGTTTTTTGTAGAAGGTTCTTGTTTACATGTTTCGCATATTCTTATCGTCTTTGTATACTCATTAATCATCATAGTCTTGTGGGTGTTGTTTATTGGGTTGTGGTTGTTTTACTAATAGTCCAATATGTGTGTTGTTGTCTTGTAAATCTGATCTATGAAGAGAGGTTAAGAGTTTACGATTTTAAACGGATTATAGTGATAAATAGGGGGCTCATGATCGTCTCTACCGGGGTTATTTGGTTTCAAATTGCTTTGGGGATGCAAGTCATCTGCTTAATAATATTAATGTGCTTCAATAATGATAGACGTGTTCATGTTATAGAAATGCTTGCATTTCAATCTCTTTCTTCAATCTGTACGTCCTTAGTGAATTATTTTTATTATCATCATGAACCATATCAGTTATATTACTTACTCACATATCTTGTATAATATAAACGTAAAATATTTTGTAGGTAAAATATCAGTTAACTCGGATTAGTGTTTTTCATTTTTTTCTTCTTCTTTTTACGTTTATATTATACAAGATATGCGAATAACTGATATTATACAAGATATGAGAGTAAACAATATAACTATTACTGATATTAATTAATGATGTGCTTGACTACTTATTACGTTTTTAAGCTACTAGTAATATTTGTGCAAGATGTTTCTCTATTCTACTTTCAAAATCACTATATGTGTTGCTTTATTATTTGTTCCTTCTAATTGTTTTCCCCAAATCGTGGCCGCCTAAAATGCAGGTGCAAACTGTGCGGTGGTAAAAAATATTCTCTGTCAAGTGTAGCTGTGAAAACAAATCATCTCTTGTTTTTAAGGATTATGATGACACATTTTTCTTTCTTTTTTTTGCCCTTTTATCTTATCATATACATATAAAAACATATATATGTCTACAGTACACAATCCACATAAATAATGTTTTTGGCGTAAGAACGTTTATATTATACAAGATATGTGAGTAAGTAATATAACTATTACTGATATTAATTAATGATGTGCTTGACTACTTATTACAATTTTAAACTACTAGTATTATTTGTGTAAGATGTTTCTTTATTCTACTTTCCAAAATCACTACATGTGTTGCTTTATTATTTATTCCATCTAATTTTTTCCCCAAATCGTGGCAGCCTAAAATGCAGGTGCAGACCGTGCGGTCTGTAAAAAATATTCTCTGTCAAGTATAGCTTAAAATAAATCATCTCTTTTTTTAAAGGATTATGATGGCACATTTTTCCTTCTTTTTTTTTTGGCCTTTTATCTTATCATATACATATAAAAACATATATATGTCTACAGTACACAGTCCACATAAATAATATTTTTGGCGTAAGAACATTTTATCTTCGGAAATAGTTTGGTGGTGTATGGTTCATAATCTAACCTTCAAGTCCTGAATTCGAATTCAATGATTGTGTTTCTTTTAAAAACTTAGGACGATCGGAGGTTTTACCTGATGCACTTCAATCCCTAATGGATGATTTGACGATAGGATTTCCAACAATTACAAAAAAAAAAGTGCACATTCAACTTAAAGAGATTATAAATAATTTCTATAAGAAATTATTGCACGTAATTTTTTATGTCTGATTTTTTGTAAAAAATATTTGGAGAATGCCATCCATGTTTGTATATATAAAGAGCCAAATTGAGTGGAGAATGTGCTCTCTTCATTTTCACTCCCCTTCAAATCTTCTCTTCATTTCCATGATGTTTATCTCTCATGATACAATGGCGCTGACTACAGGTGAGGTTTTATGGGGAAAGGTTGTATGCTGGTTTTTGTAGTGGGTTCGTTGTTTACATGTTTCGCAGCTTCTTATCGTATTTGGCTACGCACTAATCCTCAGAGTCTTGTGGGTGTTTTTATTGGCTTTGGTTTTTTTTTTTGCTAATGGTCCACTATGTGTGTGTTGTTGTGTTGTAAATCTGATCTATGAAGAGAGGTTAAGAGTCTACGATTTTAAACGGATTTTAGTGATAAATAGGGGCTCATGATCGTCTCTACATGGGATTTGGTTTCAAATTGCTTTGGGGATGCAAGTCATCGGATTAATAATATTAATGTGCTTCAATAATGATAGGCGTGTTGATGTTATAGAAATGCTAGCATTTCAATCTCTTTCTTCAATCTGTACGTTCTTAGTGAATTATTTTTATTATCATCATGAAGCATATCAGTTATATTACTTACTCATATATCTTGTATAATATAAAAATAAAATATTTTGTAGGAAAAATATCAGTTAACTCGGATTATGTTTTTCTTTTTTTTCTTCCTTTTACGTTTATATTATACAAGATATGTAAGTAACTGATATTATACAAGATATGTGAGTAAACTATATAACTATTACTGATATTAATTAATGATGTGCTTGACTATTTATTACGATTTTAGGCTACTTGTATTATTTGTGGAAGATGTTTCTTTATTCTTCTTTCAAAATCACTACATGTGTTGCTTTATTATTTGTTCCATCTAATTTTTTTCCCCAAATCGTGGCCGCCTAAAAAGCAGGTGCAGACCGTGCGGTCTGTAAAAAATATTCCCTGTCAAGTGCAGCTGAAAACAAATCATCTCTTGTTTTTAAGGATTATGATGGTACATTTTTCCTTCTTTTTTTTGCCCTTTTATCTTATTATATATATATATAAAAAACGTGTATATGTCTATAGTACACAGTCCACATAAAAATATTTTTGGCGTAAGAATATTTTAACTCCAGAAATAGTTTGGTGGTGTAGGGTTCATAATCTAATCTTCAAGTCGTGAATTCGAATTCAAGGATTGTGTTTCTTTTAAAAAGTTGGGAAGATCAAAGGTTTTACCTGATCCACTTAAATCTCAAATGGATGATTTGACGATAGAATTTCCAACAATTTCAAAAAAAATGTACACATTCCACATAAAAAGATTATAAATATTTTTATAAGAAATTATTGCACGTAATTTTTTTATGTCTGATTTTTTGTAAAAAATATTTCGAGAATGCCATCCATGTTTGTATATATAAAGAGCCAAATTGAGTGGAGAATGTGATCTCTTCATTTTCACTCCCCTTCAAATCTTCTCTTCATTTCCATGATGTCTATCTCTCATGATACAATGGCGCTGACTACAGGTGAGGTTTTATGGGGAAAGGTTGTATGCTGGTTTTTTGTAGTGGGTTCGTTGTTTACATGTTTCGCAGCTTCTTATCGTATTTGGCTACGCACTAATCCTCACAGTCTTGTGGGTGTTGTTTATTGGGCTTTGGTTTTTTTTGCTAATGGTCCACTATGTGTGTGTTGTTGTGTTGTAAATGTGATATATGAAGAGAGGTTAAGAGTCTACGATTTTAAACGGATTATAGTGATAAATAGGGGGCTCATGATCGTCTCTACAGGGGGTATTTGGTTTCAAATTACTTTGGGGATGCAAGTCATCGGCTTAATAATATTAATGTGCTTCAATAATGATAGGCGTGTTGATGTTATAGAAATGCTTGCATTTCAATCTCTTTATTCCATTTGTACGGCCTTAGTGAATTTTTTTTATTATCATCATGAAACATATCAGTTATATTAATTACTCATATATCTTGTATAATATAAACGCAAAATATTTTGTAGGTAAAATATCAGTTAACTCAGATTAGTGTTTTTCTTTTTCTTCTTCTTCTTTTTACGTTTATATTATACAAGATATGTGAGTAACTGATATTATACAAGATATGTGAGTAAGCTATATAACTATTACTGATATTAATTAATGATGTGCTTGACTATTTATTACGATTTTAGGCTACTTGTATTATTTGTGGAAGATGTTTCTCTATTCTTCTTTCAAAAATCACTACATGTGTTGCTTTATTATTTGTTCCATCTAATTTTTTTCCCTAAATCGTGGCCGCTTAAAATGTAAGTGCAAACTGTGCGGTCTGTAAAAAATATTATCTGTCAAGTGTAGCTGAATATAAATCATCTCTTATTTTAAAGGATTATGATGGCACATTTTTCCTTCTTTTTTTTACCCTTTTATCTTAGCATATACATATAAAAACATGTATGTGTCTACAGTACACAGTCCACATAAATAATGATAGGTGGTGTAGGGTTCATAATCTAACATTCAAGTCTTGAATTCAAATTCAATGATTGTGTTTCTTTTAAAAACTTGGGACGATCGGAGGTTTTACCTGATCCACTTAAATCTCAAAAGGACGATTTGACTATAGGATTTCCAACAATTTCAAAAAAAAAATGCACATTCCAAATAAAGAGATTATAAATATTTTTATTAGAAATTTTTGCATTTAATTTTTTTATGTCTGATTTTTTGTAAAGAATGTTTCGTTAATGCCATCACTGTTTGTATATATAAAGAGCCAAATTGAGTGGATAATGTGCTCTCTTCATTTTCAATCCCCTTCAAATCTTCTCTTCATTTCCATGATGTCTAGCTCTTATGATACAATGGCGATGACTACTCGTGAGGTTTTTTGTGGAAAAGTTGTAGGCTGGTTTTTTGTAGTGGGTTCTTTGTTTACATGTTTCGCAGCTTCTTATCGTCTTTGGCTACGCACTAATCCTCACAGTCTTGTGGGTGTTGTTTATTGGGCTGTGGTTGTTTTTTCTAATGGTTACACTGTGTGTGTTGTTGTGTTGTAAATGTGATCTATGAAGGGAGGTTAAAAGTCTACATTTTCAAACGGATTATAGTGATAAATAGGGTGCTCATGATCGTCTCTACAAGGGGTATTTGGTTTCAAATTGCTTTGGGAAACAAGTCATCGACTTAATAACATTAATGTGCTTCAATAAAGATATGCGTGTTGATGTTATATAAATGCTTGCATTTCAATCTCTTTCTTCAATCTGTACGTCCTTAGTGAATTATTTTTATTATCATCATGAAGCATATCAGTTATATTATTTACTCACATATCTTGTATAATATAAACATAAAAAATTTGTAGGAAAAATATCAGTTAACTCAGATTAGTGTTTTTCTTTTTTTCTTTTTCTTATTACGTTTATATTATACAAGATATGTGAGTAACATATATTATACAAGATATGTGAGTAAGCAATATAAATATTACTGATATTAATTAATGATTTGCTTGACTACTTATTACGATTTTTAGCTACTAGTATTATTTGTGCAAGATGTTTCTCTATTCTACTTTCAAAAATCACTACATGTGTTGCTTTATTATTTGTTCCACCTAATTTTTTTTCCAAAATCGTGGCAGCCTAAAAAGCAGGTGCAGACCGTGCGGTCTTTAAAAAATCTCTCTGTCAAGTGTAGCTGAAAACAAATCATCTCTTGTTTTTAAGGATTATGATGGCACATTTTTTTTTGCCCTTTTATCTTATCATATACATATAAAAACATGTATATGTCTACAGTACACAATCCACATAAAAAATGTTTTTGGCGTGAGAATATTTTATCTCCGGAAATAGTTTGGTGGTGTATGGTTCATAGTATAACCTTCAAGTCCTGAATTCGAATTCAAAGATTGTATTTCTTTAAAAACTTGGGAGGATCAGAGGTTTTACCTGATCCATATAAATCCCAAATTGATGATTTGACAATATGATTTCCAACAATTTCAAAAAAAAAAATGTACATTCCCATAAAGAGATTATAAATGTTTTTATAAGAAATTATTCCAGATATGTGAGTAACTGATATTATACAAGATATGTGAGTAAGCAATATAACTATTACTGATATTAATGAATGATGTGTTTGACTACTTATTACGATTTTAAGCTACTAGTATTATTTGTGCATGTGTTTCTCTATTCTACTTTCAAAAATCACTACATGTATTGTTTTATTATTTGTTCCATCTAATTTTTTTCCCCAAATCGTGGCCGCCTAAAATGTAAGTGCAGACCGTGCGGTTTGTAAAAAATATTCTCTGTCAAGTGTAGCTGAAAACAAATCATATCATGTTTTTAAGGATTATGATGACATATTTTTCCTTTTTTTTTGCCCCCTTTTTATCTTATCATATACATATAAAAACATGTATATGTCTACAGTACACAGTCCACATAAAAAATATTTTTGGCGTAAGAACATTTTATCTCTGGAAATAGTTTGGTGGTGTAGGGTTCATAATCTAACATTCAAGTCCTGAATTCGAATTCAAGGATAGTGTTTCTTTTAAAAACTTGGGACGATCGGAGGTTTTACCTGATCCATTTAAATCCCAAATGGATGATTTGACGATATGATTTCCAACAATTTCAAAAAAAAAGTGCACATTCCATATAAAGAGATTATAAATATTTTTATAAGAAATTATTGCACGTAATTTTTTTATGTCTGATTTTTTGTAAAAAAATTTCGAAAATGCCATCACTGTTTGTATATATAAGGAGCCAAATTGAGTGGAGAATGTGCTCTCTTCATTTTCACTCCCCCTCAAATTTTCTCTTCATTTCCATGATGTCTAGCTCTCATAATACAATTGCGATGACTACTCGTGAGGTTTTTGGGGAAAAGTTGTACGCTAGTTTTTTGTAGGGGTTCTTTGTTTACATGTTTCGCAGCTTCTTATCGTCTTTGGCTACGCACGAATCCTCACAGTCTTGTGGGTGTTTTTTATTGGGCTGTGGTTGTTTTTGCTAATGGTCCACTCTGTGTGTGTTGTGTGTTGTAAATCTGATCTGTGAAGAGAGTTAAGAGTCTACGATTTTAAACGAATTTTAGTGATAAATAGGGGGCTCATGATCGTCTCTACAGGGGTTATTTGGTTTCAAATTGCTTTGGGGATGCATTCATCGGCTTAATAATATTAATGTGCTTCAATAATGATAGGCGTGTTGATGTTATAGAAATACTTGCATTTCAATCTCTTTCTTCAATCTGTACGTCCTTAGTGAATTATTTTTATTATCATCATGAAGCATATCAGTTATATTACTTACTCATATATCTTGTATAATATAAAAATAAAATATTTTGTAGGAAAAAATATCAGTTAACTCGGATTATTGTTTTTTTTCTTCCTTTTACGTTTATATTATACAAGATATGTGAGTAACTGATATTATACAAGATATGTCATTAAGCAATATAACTATTACTGATATTAATTAATGATGGGCTTGACTACTTATTTCGATTTTAAGCTACTAGTATTATTTGTGCAAGATTTTACTCTATTCTACTTTCAAAGATCACTACATGTGTTGCTTTATTATTTGTTCCATCTAATTTTTTTTTCCAAATCGTGGCCGCCTAAAAAGCAGGTGTAGACCGTGTGGTCTGTAAAAATATTTCTGTCAAGTGTAGCTGAAAACAAACCTTCGCAGGTATCTTCCAACTCTCTCATCCATTCTATATTGTTCTTGCACCGTACACAGAGGTTTTGATGATCCTTTCATTCTTGGGGTGCCTTGATCCTTTCCAGGGCGCTTGGACGATGACCATCATGTCCTTCATCTAGGACCAATTTGAACTTTGGCAAAGTCTTTGGTAAGGTCCGAGTTGATCATGTTTAATTCCACTGGCTTTGGAAAAGGGTTGTCGTCCACTGTCATCTTTTTTTCGAACGTTATTCGTCCAGATTCTATAGCATCCCGCAAAACATTCCGAAAAACAAGACATTTATTAGTTGAATGGGACCACGCATTATGCCACTTACAATTTTTTTTCCGCCGATTTACTTGACGCTTGGCAACGTGTGGCGATCGCTCAAGTTAATCTGTTTGTCCTTATAACTGATCGAATATGGCATCGACTTTTGTGATATCAAAAGAGAAGTCTCTACTCTTTTTATCATTTTTTCCTTTGCCTAGAGGTTCGGCCCACGCTTTACAAACGTACAGCTTCCCTTTAACCAATTCGGCCAAACACAAGTCAGCCGATTCGATGTCCATTTCGCCTACTTCATAATCGATGTTCCTGTAATACGTCCCTTTGCTAGAATTTTTCATTCGCTCTTCCTCCCTTAATAATCGTTCATAACGCACCACACTAGTGATGAGTTGGGGGAGGTCCTAAAATTCACGATCTTGAAATTTCTTTTTCAGGTCGAAATTGAGACAGCTTTGAGCGATTCTCACAAATTCTTTTTCTGGCAGAGGCACGTAACATCGGCCTCGAGCCACTTTAAAACCTCTGTAGGAATGTCTCGGCCCACTCTCCTGGTAACTGTCTCAGGTTTTCCAGATCGGCCAGGGCCACTTCAGATTCGGCCTTGTAGAATTGCGCATGGAATAATTGTTCCATTTGTTGCCAATTTTCTACTGAGTTGGCCGGCAAGCTGATGTACCAGGAGAAAGCCACTCCTGACAGTGAGCCGTGGAATAACCTCAACTTATGAAAATCAGTTGTTTCTCCACACTGAAGGGTAAATGGCCCTATGTGTTCCATAGTGGAAATTTCCCTAGATCCTGTAAAACAGAGAAAAATCAAGTACTTTGTAATTCCTAGTCCACGGATACGCCACGTCGATCCAATATGGATATGGCTTCCGATACCTCGGCCGAATTGGCCGTATTCCCAGACCGAATACCTCGGGCGAATTGGCCGTATTCCCAGACCGAATTGTTTTGAAGAATCTCGGTCATCTGTTCTCTCAACATATCATTGCCATTAAATGGCATTTCTATGGGTGGCGGTTGTGGTCCTCTCATGAGTGGGACATAATCGTGGTTTTGTCCCTGAGAAGTCTAGGGACCTTGGGGCAACACCACTTCATGTGCCATGTTTGGCCCTTGGTGTATGTTTGGCCCTAGATGTGGGCCATTATCCCCATGATTTATTCCTTCCCTAGAGGTCGTAGGGACAGTGATCCTTGTGGGGGGATATTGCTCGGACCCGCCTCCTGACTGCTCGGTGCAGAGGGAGATGTAATCCACGGCAGGGTTGTCCCACCGTTTACACATTTTGCCATCAATTCATTTAATGAGCTTAAGGTTTGGCCATATTTTCATAATGTGAGTTACTAGTCGAAGTAAACTTATCTATGATATGAGCATTTTGAAGCATGACCTGCTCGACAACGTCCTGTGTAAATTCACCGAACAATGCACGAACCGCATTAGAGTTGAGCTCTCGCATAGATTCATATCGATTAACATCCGACAGACCCTCGAAGTGACCCACTACAGCTGGAATGTGGGGGCTGGTTGGTTGCTTCAGTCCTCTTTCCTCCGTACTTGAGCCAGTTTGAGTGTTTCTTTTCGGAGGCATCTCCACTTCTTACACCAAGTCTCCCACTGTGGTCGCCAAAAAACTGTTTGCGCAATTTTTATGCGCGGGAGAAAGAGAAACGTGTAAGGTTCAAACCTCCTGAGACAAAGTCCCAGCAATGGGTGTTTGATTAAGTGAATAAGCCTCCAAGGGGCGCAAGCACACAAATTATAGTCTCTAAAGTTATGAAACTAAGAAATAAAAAATATGCTCGTTTGAGTCTTCATTTGATCGGGTTTTTTTTTTTCCTCTTTGTACGAGTGAGCTTTTATAGTGAAGCTTGTAAATCGCTTGGGCAGTTCCAGTATCTCCCTGCAGCTGCTGGATCGTGTCTTTAACCGTTGTGCGTCTCAACTGCTTGATCGTGGAGGAAAAACTGCTTAACTGTTGTAATCGTGGGATCAACTGCATCACATGTTCTCGTTCTAATCGTTTGCTTCGGTCGTCCTGAGTTATTTGTCGCTCTAATCTAGTGATTACTCTGATCGCTCTTCCCTTCGTCGCCCTTTGCCTTCGTCATTTACTCTTCGTTCTAGGGCGATTTCGCTCCAGGGTGACATTTCTTCTTTTGTCAACATTAATATATTATAATTCTTTTTTAATATTTTAATAGGCTTCCGCGTTTTATAAATAAAATATACCGGTCCCTGATGGATTTGACTTGGTGACATAGGGCTTAAGACATGATTGTCAAGTTTTGAATTCGAGCCTAGAGATTGTATTTTTTTGTAATAACCTGAGACAATCAGGGTTTTACCTATTCCGCTTAAATCCGAGTTAGATGGTTTGAAGGCGAGGATTTCAACGTTTTCAAAATATATATATACATACACATATCGTCAAGGGAGAGAATGAGATAATAAATTGAATAATTAATAATAATAATAATAATTAAATAAATAAGCAAACTAAGTTAAAATGATTGAAAATTTGTTAACCATTATTGAAGTTGTTGAAACATGACCTGATCTAATATCAATTCAAATCTGATAACTGATAATAAGAAGTTAAATATGTTTTAAAATCAAATATTTATGATAAATTTTTTATTTCATTAATAGTTATGGAAGTCTAGATTTCCTCACTCATTAAGGATTTTCCTATCTTACGAGTCAATTTCCAAATAAGAATGTATAAATTTAAAATTACATTTTATGTTATGATTGGTCAAGTATCTCTATTAATGTTATGATTAATTTTTTTATTAATCTTCAATTTCTTTATTCACTACAAGTATTTTTCTCTAATTTGATGCTAACTATATGTAATTTAAACAAAATTATTTTCTTTTAATCGGAAAAGATTTTTCGATTTAATAAAACTATTAAATATACTAACTAGTACCACTTTGAATTTGTAACAAATGAATGACATTATGATTTCTATTGAGGCATCTTTTTGTTTGTTATTTTTTATAAATTTAGAAATAACAGATAAATACCAAAAAAAAAATTTGAATATAATATTTTATTACCATATAACGATACAAATTTATATCTTATTATATTATTACAAAATTTTATATTTTACTATTATATTTTTATAAAATCTTAAAGTAAAATATTTTGCACAAAAAAAAAATAGTAAATTATTGTACCATAATATTTCTTTTAAATTTATTTATTATTTCCTATATTTTTAGTAAAATGATAACAAACTTTTTTTTTTTAATGGAGTGATCTATTTTAAAATATTATTTAAACAAATTTTTTTTTCTCCTTTTCCTTAATTTTTCATAACTTTTTTAGAAAACTCCTTAATTGGCTGCTCAGTCATATTCTCTTCTTATCTTTGAAGTCGATGATTTAAATTTCTCTCTGACTGAGAGATAATTACTTGTTATTTTCTTTGATTTTAGATTTTCGGATTCAACTTCAAATTTAATACTATTCAAAATATAATCTTAAATAGTTACAATATTACAAAAATAATAATAA
Source organism: Zanthoxylum bungeanum (assembly GCA_019454045.1). Classification (NCBI taxonomy): domain Eukaryota; kingdom Viridiplantae; phylum Streptophyta; class Magnoliopsida; order Sapindales; family Rutaceae; genus Zanthoxylum; species Zanthoxylum bungeanum. Next base: position 22,235 of record SKCR01019109.1, on the reverse strand, counting down.
TAATTGTTGATGGGGATTTCTGCAACTTCTGTATTTAAACAGTTCGACAAGGGTAGAGGGGAAATTTCCAATTGTTGGAGGATCAGATGTATCTGTCAGAGAGTCCGAACACTTCTTCCTCGGTATGACCGACCATAAGACACATCATGACACAGATTTCAGAAACCGACAACATCAGAGCCGAGGCCGACCACAGTAGACTGAAAGCTCGGTTGACTTTGTCCTACGTCCTGGAACAAACGGATAAGCTCAGATATTTCGGATCAGGACGAGAATCGTTTGGTCAGTTCGGCAGATCAATTGGCCGATCTCTTGAAGACCGACCTGGGATCATAGTAGTTTGGACTTTTACCTACCAACACGTGTCACAACTTGAAAGGTTCTTTACAGACTGACATCATTATTATTGCGTGAGGCAGCGGAGAAGGCAGGGTGACGTGACAGGCCGTCAGACGGCAGATTTGCTTTCGGCGACAACAGACTTGTGGCAGAGAGCCCATCATTCAATCGGAGATCACGTGGGTGATGTTATTGAGGCATGATAAAATGTTGTGATTCTCGAGTATATAAAGAGAAGTTGAATTCATTTTTTGGGGGGGGGGGGGTAGCAAAAAAAAAAAAAGAGATATCGAAATTTGTAACAAAAAAATAGATATCGAAATTTGTAACAGCTCAATTTCGTTTAGACCTTTAGTTTTCGTAATAAAAACAACTCCATCACTTTGTGCCCGTGGACGTAGGCAGGATTCGCTCCGCCGAACCACGTTAAAACTCTCATTGTCGACTTTGTGTGTTCTTTTTGCGTTTTATCGCATTTGTTTTTGGTCTCTCATAACCAAACAAATTCAAGATTGAATGAGGATTGTCTCGGGAGAGTTATCTCAAAACTACCCCCGAGACGAAAAATCACCCGTCAACAATAATAATAACAATAATAATAATAATAATAATACAGTGGATTCCCACTCCTAATTTTATAAGATGTTTTTGTTGGCAATTGAATTGCTATTTAAGTGTGAATTCTATTTTAATTAATGTTGAGTTTTGTAGAGAATATTATAGTGATAGTATAATTTTGTATTTTTCTATGCTAACATTAATAATAGCATATAAAAATAATTTTGTATTCATGCAATTCAATTTTATGCAATGGATACAAGGAAACTTTATATATCGGGAAATAAAAAATATATATATTAACTAATTGAGTTAACATTTATATAAATATTTCATTAGGACAAACCGAAATTTCACAGTAACCCTGACTTGTCAAACTATCTAATACAATTTTTTGTTATACTTTATTTTCACATCATTACAAGAATTGATATTAATAAGTGTACATCCAGACGATATATTCAAAAACAAAAAATAAAAAAATTAATCAACATAAAAAAGTAAAAATAATAAAATTTTATGTCTAAGAGTATTTTTGGATGCATTATTCTAATGTACATCTATTAATATATTGTATAAAAGAGTGATGTAATTTTTTTTTTTTTTTTTTTGCGGGCAGAACCCGGGTCAAAATTATAAAATCCGGCTCAATCCGAAACAAACCGGACTTTTATCAAACCAAACCAGACCCGAACTTTTCTGCCATCCTTACTCTTCCCGAATCTTTGGAGAAATATTTGAGTAGACTCAGAATTGTAGAAAAACAAAAACAACTTCAGCAAACACCCACGAAGTCTCAGTCGTCGTTGAACTTGGAAAAAGAAGAAAAACAGCATGGCCTTGCATTGATTGACCCGACGACCCCTCTCTGATTCCACACTTGAATCTCTTGTTTCTTTTCACATTTCTCTCTCACTTTCCCCGTTATTTTGGTAACTACTAACTACACTTTCTCTGTTTTAGTTTTTATTTATTTGCTTAATTGTTATGTTTTACCACTTGAATTGCTAGTGGAAGTTCAGGTGGGTGAGTTTCTTAAATTTTATTAATATATGCTTGTGCTGATCAAGTTTCAACTGGCTCACTTGTTCTTCTGAATATCTGTTTTATCAGCATAATTTTGTGTTTTTATTTATTTATTTATTTGTTATAACATAAATATAGAGTTGCACTTCTATGCATACTGCTGTTGGTGCTGAATTTGATGTTATATTTGTGTTATTTTTTTCAGGCTTTGATGGTGAGGAGTTTGATTTTATGGGTTTAGTAATTGAAGGACATTAATTTGCTAACTAGCAGTCAAAAGTGTTGGTTGCCAGCAAGCCTTCTCCACCGAAAGCAAAAGGAGAAGCTGGCAGTGAGTTGACAAGAGAAGCTGGCAGTGAGGCAAACCGCGTGGCACTGTTCACGCGGTTTGCCAACTATAAAAGGAGTGCTTCTGAGTCCATTAAAAGCATCCCAATGTGTGTGTAGAGAGTAGAGAGTGTAGTGAGGTTTTTTGTGAGTTTATTGTTTTGTAAACTTGTGTATTATTCTTGGTAGTAATAATACAATTCGGTTTTTCCTCAAAAACACTTCCTAAAGTGATCGGTGAATCACAACAAGTGGTATCAGAGCTTTGGTTCTTCATTGGGATCGAAAAACCGAAGAACGGAGCTCGGTTCGGAAAATTCGAGTTCCGGAAAAGTTGTCAAAAATCAACTTTGAGCATACCATCAGCTAGTTCACGTCGAGAAGAGCACGGTGGTATTTTCCCGCGATCAAACGGAGGTACAGGGACACCCGCACGCGCCGCCCGCCAGGCAGAGAACTCCCACGCGCCGCCACTCGCAGACACGCGCCCCACGCGCGCTGAAGGTTGAAGACGATCCGCGTGGCCGCCACGTCAGCGCCACGTCACGCCCAGTCAGCGCCACAGTCAGCGCCTCGTCAGCGCCCAGTCAGCAGACACGTCATCCGCCACGTCATCGCCACGTCAGCGCCACGTCATCCGCCACGTCAGCGCCACGTGTCTGCCACGTCAGCCATCCGGTCCCACATTGCCACGTCAGCACTGCCACGTCAGCAGCCTGGTAAATTTCATTTAGCCCCCTGAAGTTTTGAAATTTACAGTTTTGCCCCAGAACTTTTAGAATTTACAAATCAGCCCCTGTGTCGGATTTAGACCAACGAAGTGTCTATTCCACCACCATTTTCGACCGTTCCGGACGCAACGGTGACCTCGGATTTGTGAAATTCAGTCCCGATTTTAGGGTATTCCCATTTTAAAATTTAAAACTTAAAATGAGTTGGAGGATTCTCATTCTGGTGCAATGATTAAACTGGCTGCCACTAATTACTCCCTCTGGAGACCTAGGATGATAGACTTTTTGCATTGTAAAGATCTGTTTGATGTCATCGAGTTGAAGGGAGTGAAACCAGAGTCTGTTAAGGAGATGAATGGAATAAACTCAACAACAAAACTTTGGGTCAGATTAGGCAGTGGATCGGTCACAGTGTCTTCCACCATGTAGCACAGGATTCAGATGCTTACAAGATGTGGATAAAGTTGGAAGACATGTTCCAGGCCAAGACAGCTCGGAATAAAGCCCTGTTAATGAGGCGTTTGGTGAACCTGAAGCTACGGAGTGGAACTTCCGTTGCAGAACACACCAACGAGTTCCAGAGCCTGGTGAATCAGCTGTCTGCAGTAGACATGCAGCTGGGAGATGAAGTACAAGCCCTCTTACTACTCAGTTCCCTTCCTGACAACTGGGAGACATTGGTGGTTACTCTCAGCAATTCCGCTCCAGGAGGTAAAGTTACCATGCCTATGGTAAAAGATGCCCTGTCGAATGAGGAGTCCAGGAGAAAAGATGTTGGCTCAGAACAGACAGAAGCCTTCGTCACAGAGACTCGAGGAAGACATCAAGAAGAGACGGAGAGAGAGGCAGAAGCACAACCAGGGGTAGATCCTCAGATGGAAGGAAGCCTACCTATAAGTGCTACCATTGTGGCATTGTAGGCCACCTAAAAAGAATTGCCGAAAACTGCAACGAGAGCAAAGAGAAGGCAATCACCAGCCGAAGAATGACGAAGGAGAGACACTGGTCGTTGTCCAAGCAGATGTAGCAATATGCTCCATACAGGAAGAGACATGCCTTCACAACGCAACCCAAGATGTTGAGTGGGTGGTAGATACTGCAGCATCCTACCACGTCACTCCTCACAGAGATTTCTTCACAACATACAAAGCGGGAGACTTTGGAGCAGTGAAGATGGGAAATATCAGTTCCTCTGGGATAGTAGGAATGGGTGATATTCAGTTGCGGACAAATGTCGGGTGTACATTGATCTTGAAGGATGTCCTGCATGTTCCAGAACTTCGGCTGAATGTACTCTCGGGGATAGCTCTTGACAAACAGGCTATGAAAATCACTTCAGAAATGGCACATGGAGAATGACGAAAGGTGTCATGGTGTCGCCCGAGGACATGCTTGCGGTGCACTATACAAGACTCATGTGAAGATTTGTGCAGATAGCTTCAATGTAGCTGAAAATGAGGCTTCTCAAAATCTGTGGAACCGGAGACTCGGACACATGAGTGGGAGAGGGTTGTCTACCCTGAACAAGAAGGAGCTTACCAATGATGCTGCACGAGGTCCTTGCAACCACTACTCAATTGGTAAGCAACGCAGAGTCTCATTTAATTTCTCTTCAGAGAGAAGATCAGAGTTGCTCAGTCTGGTGCACTCTGATGTTTGTGGTCCCTTGGAGGTTGATTCATTGGGCGGTAACAAGTATTTTCTGACTTTTATCGATGATGCTTCACACGAAAATCTGGGTGTATTTCCTCAAGACGAAGGATCAGGTCCTAGATCAGTTCAAGCTGTTCCACGCCATGGTAGAGCATGAAACAGGGAAAAAGCTGAAGTGCCTTCGCACAGACGATGAAGGCAAGTACAGTTCCAGAGAGTTCGAAGCCTACTGCTGGAGACACGGGATTCGACATGAGAGAACTGTTCCATACACAACACAACATAATGGTGTCGCTGCAAGCATGAACCGTACCATTATAGAGAAAGTCAGAGGAATGATCAGTATGGCTAAGCTGCCAAAGCCATTCTGGGGAGAAGCTATTCGTGCTGCCTGTTACCTGATCAACAGATCACCATCTGAACCGTTGAACTTGGAGATTCCGGAGAAAGTGTGGTTTGGTAAGAATCCCTCATACACTCACCCTAGAGTATTCGGTTGTTTAGCCGTTGTACATGTATCCAATGAGCTCAGGGAGAAGCTCGATGCAAGGACGACTCCATGTATATTCCTAGGCCATGGAGATGAAGAATTTGGATACAGACTATGGGATCCGAAGAAAAGATGGTCATCAGAAGCCAGGAAGTAGAGTTTCTTGAAGACCGAACAATTGAAGACATTGAAATACCCAGAATGTCTTCCAATTCCAGTGCCAACAGAATCCAGACCCAGCACCAGCACAATTGGCCACAGATATGGTGCACGAGGAAATTCCAGAAGCAGAACCAGAGGAGGCATATAGAGATGTTGAGCAGGGGGAGACACAACCTGTTCCATCGGAGATTACAGAAGAAAGTGTTGAGCAGGGGGAGCCGCAACCCACTCCACTAGAAGCTGCAAGATCATTCACAGAGATGGATGATGACAGACCTCCAGAAACCAGTGGACCTCAGACAAGAAGATCTGAGCGAGGCAGGATTCCATCAACCAGATATCCGGGATCCGAATATATTCTGCTTACTGATGTGGGGGAGCCAGAGAGTTTCCCAAAGGCAAGAAGGCACTGAGGAACAAAATGTGAAGAAACATGGCAACAGAACACACTGTACAGAGATGTAGTGAAGTGTGTTGTGCAGAGACACAGCCGACATGATGATGATCGGGACAAGCTAGAGTTGTGCAGAGACATAACCGGGATAGCTGTCAGATGATACAGAGAACTACGATTGGCTTGATCCCAACTCGGGGTACGTAGGCAGTCATACAGATGCAGCCAGGGGAGGATCCTTTGGAGGATCCGGATTTGGATGATTAATGGTCGGCTCAGATTTCTGGGAAATCTTCACCGAGGGGGAGATTTGTTGGTTGCCAGCAAGCCTTCTCCACCGAAAGCAAAAGGAGAAGCTGGCAGTGAGTTGACAAGAGAAGCTGGCAGTGAGGCAAACCGCGTGGCACTGTTCACGCGGTTTGCCAACTATAAAAGGAGTGCTTCTGAGTCCATTAAAAGCATCCCAATGTGTGTGTAGAGAGTAGAGAGTGTAGTGAGGTTTTTTGTGAGTTTATTGTTTTGTAAACTTGTGTATTATTCTTGGTAGTAATAATACAATTCGGTTTTTCCTTAAACACTTCCTAAAGTGATCGTGTTTTCACAACAAAAAGAGTATTTTTCTTTGAGTGTAATTTGGTTGTGGATTTCATAAACATGGAGCTGAAGAGCCAATCTTTTGTTGGGGTTTCTCTCTGTTTATTACTTTGCTGTAGTCTTAGCTATGGTACTGAGGAAGATATTGCTTGCTTGAAAAGTATTAAAGCTTCACTTGAGGACCTTTTAAATTACTTGAATTCATCTTGGAACTTTAACAATGATACATTTGTAAGTTTTTGGGAGTCGAGTGTTGGCACCCGGATGAGAATAAGGTTTTGAATCTCCGTCTTTCAGATATGGGACTCAAGGGTCGGTTTCCTCGTGGCATGAGAAATTGCAGGACTATGTTTGGCTTAGATCTTTTAAGCAACGAGTTTATGGACCTATTCCAGATGATATTTGTCAATTAGTTGGATTTTTGACAACTCTTGATCTCTCATCCAATAATTTATCAGGAAGTGTCCCAGTTAATCTTGCAAACTGTACTTACTTGAATACCCTTAAACTTGACCACAATCGGTTGGCTGGTCAGATTCCTCCGCAAATAGGCCAGCTTGGTCGGTTAAAATCATTTAGTGTAGCTAATAATCTTCTGTCTGGACCAATTCTGAGTTTTGTCAATCCTAGACTTTCAAAATAGAGTGTTGCTAACAATCAAGGACTCTGTGGGGGCTCCTTTGGATGTCTGGAAGGGCAGCATTACTTGTGGGTATGATCTTCTATTTCCGTAGAATGTCAGTGAGGAAGAAGGATGACGGATTAACGATCCTGAAGGAAACAAATGGGTGAAGAGCTTGACTGGAACCAAAGGCATTAAGGCAAGCTAATTGTATACTTTATCTAATGAACTAATACACTTTCCTTAATGAATGTTGCAATTAATTAATTTTCTACTCTGTCTTATATTTTCTTTATTAGTACCTCACCTATATTTGTCAAACTATCAGGTTTCCTTGTTTGAGAAGTCAATTACTAAAATGAGATTAAGTGATCTCATGAAGGCTACCAACAGTTTCAGCAAAAACAACATTATTGGGTCAGGAAGATCTGGGACAATGTACAAAGCATTGCTTGAAGATGGCATTTCACTTATGATTCACAACGTTCTGAGAAAGAATTTGTGTCTGAGATGGCTACTCTGGGAAGTGTGAAACAACGTAACTTAGTTCCTCTTTTAGGATTTTGCATGGCTAAGAAGGAGAGGCTTTTGGTTTACAAGGACATGCCAAATGGTAGCCTTTATGATCTTTTACATCCTGCAGATGATACTGGCAAGAGTATGGGGCAGCTAGAGGATTTGTCTGGCTATATCACAACTGCAATCCTCGTATCATCCATCGAAATATTAGCTCTAAATGCATCTTATTGGATGCTGATTTTGAGCCCAAAATATCTGATTTCGGTCTTGCTAGGCTCATGAATCCAATTGATACACATTTAAGTACCTTTGTGAATGGAATGGAGAGTTTGGGGATTTGGGTTATGTTGCTCCAAAGTACACAAGAAACCGGGGAGAAACCTACCAATGTGGCTAAAGCTCCTGACAGTTTTTAAGGGAAATCTTGTTGAATGGATAACTCAGCTGTCAAGCAGCGGTCAGCTCCAAGATGCTATTGATAGATCCTTGGTTAGGAAGAGCGTTGATGATGAACTTTTCCAGTTCCTTAAAGTTGCGAGTAACTGCGTACTTCCAACCATCCCCAAGGAGAGGCCTACCATGTTTGAAGTATACCAGTTTCTAAGAGCTATTGGGGAGCGATACCATTTTACCACTGAAGACGAGATTATGATGCCCTCTGACAGTGGTGATGCCGATTGTCTTGATGAACTTATTGTTGCTCGAGAAGTTCTGGTGAACAAGTGAAAATGTAATAAACATAGTGATGTAAGTTGCTGCTATTTAAATGTAATTATCTATTCTTGTTTCTGCTAAAATTTCAAATACTCCATTGCAAATGGGTTGTTGCAACAAAATTAAATGCATATAACCATTTTCTATTTTTATGCAGAAATAAAGGACAATAATGGAATCATTGCCAAAAACCGAATATGGATATTAGATGGTACAAGCAGAAAAATCATGCAGAGTTTTTGTAGGAAACCAAGCCAGCAACAAATTCATCAATATTTTTATCAGAACTTCCACCTTCAGCCATGGCTTCTTTGGCCAATTTCCTCCATTTATCAGCATTCTTTTTAATCTCTGTCCTTTCACCCTCCAGTATTTCCCTAATGCAGTGTGCAATTTCATCTCTTCTCACAATTGGAACTTTGAGTCCCATTTTCCAAACATCCATAATATACTTGGCATTCGTGCTTTGGTCACTCCATTGTGGCATTGCCACCATTGGAACCCCCAAGCTCAGAGCCTCCGACGTAGAGTTCCACCCACAGTGTGTCACAAAACATCCTATTGCTTCATGAGCCAAAACTTCTAATTGCGGACACCAATTCAACACCAGGCCTTTCTGGGATGTCTCCTCCGAAAAGCTTTTCGGAAGCTTAGCTTGTTCGGATTCCCTTACAACCCACAAGAAATTTTGGTTGCTTGCTTTCAGACCCCAAGCCAATTCTTCCATTTCTTCTGGTTTTAACTCTACATAACTCCCAAATGATACATAAACAACAGACCCTTTTGCTCGATCGTTTAACCATTTCATGCAAGCTTCAGTATTTGGGTTATAGATGCTGAAACCATAGTCTTTATCATCTTCAAGTTGCTTATCCAAGTACATAGATGGTATAGTTGGTCCAATTGTCCTCAATGACCATAACTTCCCCAGCCATTCAGCTACCTGCACAAAATAGCTCAAAATTCGATACTTAGTTCAATTGGTAAAATCTCGAGATATAAAATGTTTAGAATTCGATAAAAAGTTACAATTACCTCTTTCTCCAACTCATAAAATGTGTTGCAAAGAACCCAATCAGCTTTGTCAATATTAACAAATTGATTTTTCACCATATCAGAGACAACAGGATAAGACCTCAAGTCGTAAATGAATGAAGGCATGTCTTGAGGCTCAAGTGGAGGCATTCCAGGCAGCAAAACTTGATCACCAGTGAGTGGAAGTTTGAGCAAGCCCTCGTTCACATGGTAATATATACTATCAACAGCACAAGATTGAGTAAGAAATGCAGCTGCAATCAATCCAAACTTCTTAGCAACATCAAGACCCCAAGGCAAAAATGTATCATACACTATGCAATCAACAGGAACACTTGAGCTATTCATCCTCTCAACAAGCTCACTAAGACTTGTTGGGCCAATTTCCCAAAACCTCTCCAAGTAAGCTTGAACACTCTCTGCTTGATCAATACCTCCTTCATCATAGCCATCGGAGATTGACTCGAAAGAAATGGAGGTGGATGAAGCTTTATGAAGGGATTTTAAGATGGAATAAGTAGTGACTAGAGTGACTTTGATTCCTTTGTGTTCTAAAAGCTTGGAGAATTGTAGCATGGGGTTTATGTGGCCTTGTCCTGGATAGGATAAGACCAAACAGTGAGCCAATTTGCAGGAGGCTGCTTTCCTTTCACTCTTCTCCATTCTTCTTTGAGCAAAGCTTGCTCTCTCTTCTTGTTCTTTATATATTGATTGATAGGAGGAAAGTTCAAAATTTATACACCACGAGAGTTGGTGATAAGAGCCTTGTAAACCAAGTAATAAAGCACCCATCATTTACATTTGTTTCACTTGCAGAACAAGTGTAAAAATAAAAACAAAAAGTCATTAAAGGGCGTGACTTGATGATGTAGAGTTTAAGATCTTTGAGTTCGAATTCAGAGAGTGCGTTTATTATAAGAGTCTGGGACAGTCAGGGGTTTTACCCGTTCCGCTTAATCCCGTAAGAACTGATTTAACGGTGGGATTTCCAATGATTAAAAATATATATATATAAAAAAAAAAATTGCAATTCAAATGTTTTCCAACATGAAAGAGTCCAAAAGAAATTTGCCATTATATTTAGCTAAAATGTTTCTCATATTGAAAGAAGTACTTTTTTAAGCAAATTTTTTGTCGTCCTTCTAAATTTGAAAATATCAATATACAAGTGATGTAGACACATATGATTTAATTGAAGAAGTAAAATCAAATGCAAAAACTTCAAACAAAATAATCAAACTATCTTATTCTTAGCTGGATTGCTTTGGCTATTTTCTCCTAATAAAGCATCTTAGATACGACTAATTAGTGAGCACCATAATTTTATTAGCTTTGAGGGCTTAAATTTTTTAGGCCCCTCCCCGCAATGCCATTTCTGATTGAATTTTTGGTCGATCGATTTAAAATTTTGATTTAAAAAATTAATAAAAATAAAAATAATTTACTTTAAGATTTAATATTTTCAAGTTTTAAAATTTTTGAAAGGCTTTTCACGATAAATTAAATAATAATAATTTATATATAAATTAAAAATAAATATATTTTTATGATAAGAAGCATGCGTATGAGCATATCTTAAACTTGCACTGTATTTGCTGTAGTCATTGCATACGTATGAGAGGTGATTGCGTCAGGCCAAAATTGATAATTATTGGTGATAGTGAGACACCACCCTGGCAGTTTTTTTTTTTTTTTTTTTTTAGGAAATTGTTGAAAATTCCACGGTAAAATCACTTCTTTCAGGTTTAAGCGGAGCAGATAAAATTTCCAACTGTCTCAGACTCTTACAAGAAATACATTCCCTGAATTTGAACCCAGAATTTCAATATGAGATCATGAACCCTACACCATAAAGTCACGTCTCTTGAGGACCGGGTAGTTATTTCTCCCGATCGAAAGTGTGCAAATGATCATGCCAATGAGAATGTTGGGTTCGGTAAATTAAAGTGTGCAAATGATCATTGGGCGGTAACAAGTATTTTCTGACTTTCATTGATGATGCTTCTCGGAAAATCTGGGTGTATTTCCTCAAGACGAAGGATCAGGTCCTAGATCAGTTCAAGTTGTTCCACGCCATGGTAGAGCATGAAACAGGGAAGAAGCTGAAGTGCCTTCGCACAGACGCTGGAGGCAAGTACAGTTCCAGGGAGTTCGAAGCCTACTGCATGAGACATAGCATTCGACATGAGAGAACTGTTCCACACACTCCACAACATAATGGTGTCGCTACGAGAATGAACCGCACCATTATGAGAAAGTCAGAGGAATGATCAGTATGGCTAAGCTGCCAAAGCCATTATGGGGAAAAGCTGTTCGTGCTGCCTGTTACCTGATTAACAGATCACCAACTGAACCGTTGAACTTGGAGATTCCGGAAAAAGTGTGGTCTGGTAAGAATCCCTCCTACATTCACCGTAGAGTATTCGGTTGTTTAGCCGTTGCACATGTATCCAATGAGCTCAGGCAGAAGCTCGATGCAATGACAACTCCATGTATATTCCTAGGCCATGGAGATGAAGAATTTGGATACAGACTATGGGATCCGAAGGAAAAGATGGTCATCAGAAGCCAGAAAGTAGAGTTTCTTGAAGACCGAACAATTGAAGACATTGAAATGCCCAGAATGTCTTCCAATACCAGTGCCAACAGAAATCCAGACCCAGCACCAGCACAATTGGCCACAGATAGGGTGCACGAGGAAATTCCAGAAGCAGAACCAGATGAGGCAGATAAAGATGTTGAGCAGGGGGAGACACAGCCTGTTCCATTGGAGATTACAGAAGAGAGTGTTGAGCAGGGGGAGCCGCAACCCACTCCACTAGAAGCTACAAGATCATTCACAGAGATTGATGATGATAGACCTCCTGAAACCAGTGGACCTCAGACAAGAAGATCTGAGCGAGGCAGGATTCCATCAACCAGATATCTGGGATCCGAATATATTCTGCTTACTGATGTGGGGGGCCAGAGAGTTTCTCAAAGGCAAGAAGGCACTGAGGAACAAATGGGTGAAGAAACATGGCAGCAAAACTGTGCAGAGACACAACAGAAGATTACTGTGCAGAGGCGCAGTGGACTGTACTATGCAGAGACATAGCATGAGAATACTGTACAGAGATGCAGTGAAGTGTGCTGTGCAGAGACACAGCCGACATGTCAACAAATGAACAATGATCGGGACAAGCTAGAGTTGTGCAGAGACATAACCGGGATAGGTGTCAGATGACGATTATTTTTTCAGATACAGAGAACTACGATTGGCTTGATCCCAACTCAGGGTACGTAGGCAGTCATACAGATGCAGTCAGGGGAGGAACCTTTGGAGGATCCGGATTTGGGTAATTGATGGTCGGCTCAGATTCCTGGGAAATCTTCACCGAGGGGGAGATTTGTTGAAGTTGAAGACAGCAAGCAGTGAGCTTACTGTCATTTCCACCGAAAGCAAGTTTTTTACTTGCTTGCCAGAGAAGCTGAAGCTAGGAGACGTGTGAAGGCTGGCAGCAGCTGTGGCCAAACCGCGTGGCACTGTTCACGCGGTTTGGGCACTATAAATTTGAGCCCCCATATCAGTGTTATCCATCCCAAAGTGTGTGTAAGCTCCAAGTAGAGAGCTTGAGAGTGTGTGAGGTTTTTGTTAAGTTTCTAGTTGTAAACTTGAATTTTATTCTTGTAGTAATAAAATTACATTCAATTTTTCCTCAAAACACTCTAAGAGTGATCGGTGAATCACAACACGACATGCAACTCTTGAGCGTCCCGCAAGTTTTGCTATTTTTATTTGCCCCCGCCTAGGTATATAAGCTCCGCTCAGGCAAAGAAGTACGGATTATATATAACTATAACGAATTTGATAATGATAAATTCACATCAAATCCTATCCACGGCTATCCTTAATCTTACTACACTAGAAAAATAGATGTGAGTGATGGATGACGTCTAATTAAGGGTCCAATGTTCTTCTTCTTCTTCGGTTAAAGTTCCCACTGCAACAATTAATTTTATGGACAGCCATTGAAATTCGAATGACCTCATCAAAGAGCTTTTGATCTTTGATCGGTGGTCTTTGTCTGATTATTCATAACGTGTTTTGTCTACACGATGCACCCCCCACCCACCCACCAATTGCATTTATTATATTTATAATCCTCTTTCATTTCATCTTCATCCAAAAACTTGTCAGCCATGTGGAATTTTTATAATATGTGGGACATGTAGAGGACTATGAGTAGACCATCAATTAATGCAAATCGATTTCGAAAATATTATAGACACATATAAATAAAATACTTATGTGATTGAATTTGTGTTATTGAGAAAGAGAAATAGTCAAATTTAATAACACAGATTTAATCACATAAATATTTATGGTTAAATTTGTATCATTTATCTATAACTATATCATTTCTCAATTCATTTTTTCATGATAAGTTATAAGTTATAGTCAAGTCAATAGATTTTTGTTTTTTTCCCCACTGAGAATGCAAGATGCCACAATCCCATTTATTAATTTAGCAACATATTCACAATTCTCAGGACTCCGACGCAAGACACAATTGTGAATTTAGGTCTTCAGTTGGAAAGAGGGGATGCTATAGATGATAGAAAAATAATAAGAAGATTAAATTATAATTAAACGGTGATAAAATTATTATTAATTTGATATCTTTTTAATAATAAATATAAATTATATATTTGATAATATTTTTGTCATTATTTAATCTCGATTTAATATTCATATCATTATTTGAGATAATACGATGATAAAAGAGGTGGAGCCCACAAAATGGATGATGAGTGTGTCATTTGACTGTGTTGGTCTTCGAAATTTGCTTGGTTCGAAGATATTACTTTTTGTTAGCCAATCATAAAACAAAATCCGTTGTAGTCTAGTTGGTTAGGATACTCGGCTCTCACCCGAGAGACCCGGGTTCAAGTCCCGGCAACGGAAATTTTTTATTTGGTCCCTGTATTTTCGTTTTTACTCAATTAAGAACGTGATTGTTTTATGTGTATCAATTAAGTCTCAATCCTAGTGCTGCCCGTCGAAGCAACAGTATGTTTTGGAACTCTACATTGAAGACTCAGCTTGGGAGTCACAAACAATGGTAGGTGCCTAGGTGGCAATGCCACAATCGACTAACGGCTGCCTTTTGATTTGCTTTTAAGTTTTGGGCGATAAAAGATAAAAATATAAATTTTATATTATATATTTAAAAATTAATTATTATTTTTTTTAGATTTAAAACGGGTCAATTATTTAGGCCTAGCCAACAATCTATGTCAACTATCCTTGAAACCACGTCTGCAATCCACTAATAATGCTAAACAAATTATGGACATTTGGAAAATGTTTCTTATTTGAAGAGATGAAATTGGAATTTGGTTAAGAGAGTTCTCATAAAAATGGTTAGCTTTCAGAGCTCTCATAAAAAAAAATTTAATGTATGATTTGATACCTGCTTCATTTGAGAAGAAAGGACAAAGTTATGCAACTTGATTCCGGTTTTTATAAGCATATAATAATAATAACAATAATAATTGGAATAGATTAAATGGTTTGAATAAATTAATAATTAATATGTGGACAAAAAAGAAACAACATACACAAAATTCATTTTTGAGTACTTTGGATATTTTATGGATTTAATAATTTATAAGACTGAACAATAATAATGGAACCACTTGTCAAGCAGAAGTATGCATCACACTTGCACTCAAAAGCTATGAGACAAAGATTTAGCAATATTATTTATTGTGATGACCTGGAATTCCACCGTCTGCTTTTTTGGTCTCGATATTGGTTGTGATTATCCGTACATTTGAGTGGCTCCGAAAATTATATTATGTGCCGGATGTATATGCCATCTCTCTCACAGTAGGCGGGCCCTATAACTGTGTGGGGTCCGCCTGCTGTGAGAGAGATGACATATACACCTGGCACATGATATACCACCTCGAGTGGCTCCGGTACATATAAGAAATTATGTGTCACTAGTAAAATATTGTCTTCTTTATCAATCCAAAATTTTAAAATTGAACTATTTTAGATGATTAAAGAAGAAAATATCTTATTAATCACGCGGGATCACAATTAAACCCGGTCAAGGTTTCGGTTCGAAATCGAAACCGAACTAGAATCAAACCGGACGAATCCGGTTCCGGTTCCGATTCGGGAACCGAAATCGGAACCGGTTCCAAACGGTTCAGTTAGGGTTCCCACCCTAGTCGAACCGTTGGAATTAGACGGTTCCAACTAGAATTTAAGTTATTAATTTATTTTTAATTTAAGTTTTTAATTTGATTTAATAAAATTCAAATAAATAAATATATTTATTTGATAATAATATCCAATTATAATTTTTTTTTAAAATTTAATTTCTAATTTTAAAATTATTTAAAATTTTCTTTTACCCGGAACCGTCTGGTTCGGTTCCGATTCCACAAGAATAGAATCGGACTGATGGCCAGAACTACAAATATAGGTATGCTCCTATGCATGCTTCTTATCGTGTTGTACATAAGATGCTTTAGAAAACAAAGAGCCGAAACAATTAATCCAGCTTGTTAGCACTTTTTTTATTGGCATGTATCCGTGACAAAACAAGTTCAATTGAGTTGTAATCTTTCTTGAAGATCTTTGTGCAATTGGACTGGTTTCTGGCTGTTGTGCATCAGACATACGTTCGTGGTGCGTTCGTTGCAGTGTTCGAACGGTTGGCGTTAGTGTCACGTTCTCTATTGGGTTCGAACGGGCGCATTCCAGATATCAAACGTTCGAGGCACGTTCTTGTGGGGTTCGAACGGGAGCATTCTAGAGAGCTCACGTTCGTTGTGAATTCGATTGACGTTCGAACGAGTCTTCACAGAAAGGGCGCGTTCGTGTAGCGTTCTAGTAAGCGTTCGAACGCGACTGCGATCTGAACGCGTTTTTGGCCTGCAAAACCCTAGGTTTTCACCCTACCTATAAATATAACACTTAGCCGCCATTCTCAGTAGTTGAAAGAGCTGAAACACTTTTCCCTTGAGCCAAATCTCTCAAAGCTTTCAACTCTCTTTGATTCCACCATTGAAGACTTCATCATCTTCTTGTCTTCTCTATTAATGGTGAGAATCCTTCTTTGATAAATTTTCAACACAATATAACCCAAAATCCCTAATCCTTTAGAGTTCTATAGGAGGAGTTTTGGTAGTCGGAGTTCTGGCGTTCAGAGGTGATACAATCTACACAGAGACTTCAGAGGTTCTGAAGAAAACTGTGGGTCGCGGGCTTGAGGAGTTGCCTTGAGTTCTTGCAGTATAGAGGTACTTGAGTCGGTGGAGTTGTCACCATAGGTTTGACCATCGCTGTAAGTTTTTCTCGATATAGTGGATTCGGGTGGTAGCCTATACCCGGAGTGGTTTTTTACTCGGAAGAGTTTTCCACTTCGTCACCAAAATTATTGTGTTGAATTTTGTGTGATTGATTTTATTTGCTGCTTTATTCATCGTTATTGTTTTTATATTTGCATCATATTTTATTTATTTGTTATTGTGGTTGCCTGTTAATTGCCTGTTGCAATTCCATAGTAGCAGTAACAGAACTTGTCCTGCTTATTGTTTATAATTCCGCATAGGGTCAGAACTTAGGATAACCTCATATTTTAAATTGGTATCAGAGCCTGAACTCGATCCTTGACCCATTAGCTATGGAGCGTAGTCAACCCTTAAATTGTCCGCCATTTTTTGATGGCACGGAATATTTGCATTGGAATGTTCGCATGAGAGCGTTCCTTAAGTCCTTAGATGAGAGGGTCTGGATGACTGTTGAACACGGGTGGAAACCTCCCGTTGTTATTGTTGATGGGGTATCTTCCCCTAAAGATAAATTGACATGGACCAATGACGAATTTGATGCTAGCAATAGGAACAGCAAGGCTGTTAATGCCATACATGGTGCTGTGTGTTCTGCTGAGTTTAGGAGAATCTCAATGTGTGAGATAGCCAAGGATGCTTGGGACATCCTGCAGACTGTGCATGAAGGCACATTGTCTGTTAAAAATAATAGACTCCAGGATTTAGCTACTAGGTTTGAGGTCGCCAGAATGAAAGAAGATGAGACATTTGATGAGTTTTATGCTGAGATTAACGATATTGTTAACTCTAGTTTTAACCTAGGTGAGACTATTCCTACCAGTAGGATTGTTAGGAAAATTCTTAGATTCATGCCTGATAAATTCCTACCCAAGATCACCGCCATCGAGGAAAGTAATGACCTTGATCATCTTAATTTAGAAGACCTCGTAGGAAAACTGCAGGTTTATGAGCAGAAACTTCCTGGGCATCTAAAACCCAAAAATATAGCGATGAAGATCGCGAAGGAAGTTGTTCATGGTTCGTCTAGTGATGAGGACACCCTCACGGATCATGATTTGGCCTTGTTTGCAAAGAAGTTTACGAAATTCTTAAGCTGAAGAAGAATGGCCATAGCAGTAGTAGGGATAGGGAGAATGACCCTAGAGAGAGTAGGCATAATAGAAGAGAGTCTGGAGAGGATATGGATAGTAGATCCCGTGGTGCCCAGTGCTATGAATGTGAAGGATATGGGCACGTTAGATATGAGTGTCCCACATACCTTAAGGCTAAAGGCAAGAAAGCCATGGCAGCATCACTTAGTGACTCTGAAGGTGATGACTCTCATAAAGGCAATTATTTGGCCTTTACTGCTAGTGTGACTGGTGAGAGAGAGATTGTGGTTAATGATGATGATTCAGAAGTCTCTCTTGATGAGTCTGTAGATGAGGAAAGTCTTCAGGTAGCCTATGTTGAACTGTTTAATGAGAGTTTAGCTATTAAGAAGACTAATATAGAGGTCAATAAAAGGCTGAAAGCTGCTGAGCTTGAAAAGAATGAGGCTCAAACCAATCTTGAGCAAAGCCTATTGATGGTTGATGACCTAGAGGAGAGGAACAAAGGCCTAGTTAATAGAGTCCAAATATTAGAGACCGAATTTGAAGATGCTAGAACCCAATTGTCCGCATTTTCTAGTGGTAATAAAAAGGTGGACCGTATGTTAGGTATTATTTCTGAGCCTAACTGTAATAAGGCTTCTTCTTCCAAAGCTGTGCCTGTAGCAGCTAAACGTGACTTAGGTAAGAAACCTGTTGTGTGTAGTCATGTTTCTCCTCATGTTGTTCCTCGTCATGTATCCCAACCTCAATCTAGAGGTGTTATGGGTAAACCTCGCTCTCATCCGAGGTTTGTGCCTGTGTGCCACCACTGTGGCAAGGCTGGACATATTAGACCTAAGTGCTTCATGTTGCACAAGCAAAAGAAAAAGCCTAAGAGTGTGTCGTCTAGATTTGATTCCTCAAATCTAGCTTCTCAAGTTTCTGCACTAACTAAACAGACACAATTTCTTAGTGAGAAACTTTCTTTGTTGACTAGGAATTCTCAAGTGGATGAGGTTCCTAGAAAGGTTTGGGTGAGGAAGCAAGATGATTTCCCATCTACTTCTGCATGTCCTGATGGATATGATGAGAGTGCACTTCGGTGTAACTCTGCTTGAAAGATGCATTTTATTTTCCCATTGCCTCTGTGTGTGTGTGTGTTTTATGTTTTTACACGTTTGTTTTATTTTCACAGCATATGGGTGTGTGTGTGTCTTGTTTTTGTTATATATCCCTTGGTATATAGGATAGAAACCCGGACATAAATTTCATAGCCGATTCCGAATGGACGGTAGTATGATCTGCACTCGGGATACAACTCCACGTATCATTGGATGTTTTACAAGCTGTTTTGTGTCTTTATTTTTTTTTGTGCTTTAAAACTGAAAAATCAAAAAAAATATATATATTTTGAAAAGACCAAAAATATTTTTATGGCTTGTTAGAGCATGAATAGCATGTGCATGTGATCCTGGTATGTAGGATATATGATTATGCATGTATGATATGCTGTTATTTTCTTGATGCTCTATATACATGAGTGTGTGTGATAAAAACATTTGGTATATCATGTGCTTGCACCTACACATACACGTTTTTATTTTATCAAGGCTTGGTCACATGTATGAGTTTTTGGAATAGCAATCTAATTTCTATCATATCCTGTTTGCTCAATAGTGTGACCATTTGACTAGATGACCTTGCTATCCCCTTTTGCAAAAGTAAAAAGAAATAAATTTAAAAAGAAAAATGAGACTCAAGTGCAAAAGAGCCAAAATGGACAAATTCAAAAGATAAGGACAAAAACCCTTCACTCGAAAGAGTTATTAACTATGAGCTCATGATATTTCTGGGGTAAATAATATAGCATGCAACCAATGTTGCTTATTTTCAGGTCCTAGTGGTGCTGGGTTTGAACACATATTTTGTGGACTAAGTTTGTTTAGAGATGGATTTCTTTGGCTGTGTCCAGCTCATAAAATAAGGTCTTAAGCCTTGATTTGTTGTGCACTTTATTTTTCCACGCAAGTACTTTATATGCTTTGGTGTTTATGTCATATGCATAAGTATTGTATTCAGCCATTTTTAAAATGATGCATATTGTTTCATGTCATAAACAGCTGAATACTGACTGGGTATCATTGTATCAGCTTGAAATGCTGTTTCAGTCAGTTTTTGACAGGATTTTTATTTATCTCAGTATGTGCCTGTGTGTGCTTCATGTTATTGCATACCAACTTTTTTTCCTGTGCATTTTTCTGAGTTTTTGGTTTGCTTCCCGTGTGTTATTTTGCTAACTATATGTGCCTGTTAGTGTGGGGGAGTAATTCCTGTTTGTTTATGCTCTTGCATGTGTTTTCTCCTGTTCTCCTGTTATTTTTCATGTTTCTTTTATCCTTTGTCATTTCGTGACAAAAAGGGGGAGAGTAATATATTAAGGGGGAGAGCCTTAATATATAGGAGGGAGCCGTAGAATATCCTTTAGATATCTCCGTTTTAAGAGGAGTTAAGATTAAGGGGGAGAAGGATTTCTACTTGTACATGCATGAGATTTTTACCTGCTTTATGTTCTATTTGATTATCCCAATGCTTTTCACGGTATATTGTTGTTTGTGGATGTTTCAGGTAGCAGGTATGTTGCTGCGGTGACATTACTTTCAAGGCTACTTTGTTAGGTGTTAGATCGAGTCCATTTGTAATAAGTCACTGTTTTGATGGTTGACAGTTGACTATTTGCTTTTTTGGTCTATTACCGTAGTCTTTGTATTAGGTAGTGTTTTGTCACGGAATGCCAAATGGGGAGATTGTTAGCACCTTTTTTATTGGCATGTGTCTGTGACAAAACAAGTTCAATTGAGTTGTAATCTTTCTTGAAGATCTTTGTGCAATTGGACTGGTTTCTGGCTGCTGTGCATCAGACATACGTTCGTGGTGCGTTCGTTGCAGTGTTCGAACGGTTGGCGTTAGTGTCACGTTCTCTATTGGGTTCGAACGGGCGCATTCCAGAGAGCAAACGTTCGAGGCACGTTCTTGTGGGGTTCGAACGGGAACATTCTAGAGAGCTCACGTTCGTTGTGAGTTCGATTGACGTTCGAACGAGTCTTCACAGAAAGGGCGCGTTCGTGTACCGTTCTAGTAAGCGTTCGAACGCGACTGCGATCTGAACGCGTTTTTGGCCTGCAAAACCCTAGGTTTTCACCCTACCTATAAATATAACACTTAGCCGCCATTCTCAGTAGTTGAAAGAGCTGAAACACTTTTCCCTTGAGCCAAATCTCTCAAAGCTTTCAACTCTCTTTGATTCCACCATTGAAGATTTCATCATCTTCTTGTCTTCTCTATTAATGGTGAGAATCCTTCTTTGATAAATTTTCAACACAATATAACCCAAAATCCCTAATCCTTTAGAGTTCTATAGGAGGAGTTTTGGTAGTCGGAGTTCCGGCGTTCAGAGGTGATACAATCTACACAGAGACTTCAGAGGTTCTGAAGAAAACCGTGGGTCGCGGGCTTGAGGAGTTGCCTTGAGTTCTTGCAGTATAGAGGTACTTGAGTCGGTGGAGTTGTCACCATAGGTCTTGACCATCGCTGTAAGTTTTTCTCGATATAGTGGATTCGGGTGGTAGCCTATACCCGGAGTGGTTTTTTACTCGGAAGAGTTTTCCACTTCGTCACCAAAATTATTGTGTTGAATTTTGTGTGATTGATTTTATTTGCTGCTTTATTCATCGTTATTGTTTTTATATTTGTAGCATATTTTATTTATTTGTTATTGTGGTTGCCTGTTAATTTGCCTGTTGCAATTCCATAGTAGCAGTAACAGGACTTGTCCTGCTTATTGTTTATAATTCCGCATAGGGTCAGAACTTAGGATAACCCCATATTTTCACAGCTAAATTAGGGATGAGATTTAGACAACCGCCTAAATTGATTAAGGATCGAGCCATCTATGTCTCCATTTCTCTCGAGGCTACCCAAGTGCTCAACGAGTACACTTTATATTGAGACTCTCTAAATTTAGACACGTTCGTCATATAAGCCTAGCTAATATGTACGCAATTTGGTCACCTCCGAATTCGCGAAAAACATGAACGATCTTTCTGAACTATACAAGTCGATGTCATCACATATATTTAACAATCCCTCCGTTGTAGGCTATCCGAGCTATGCTTAGGAAACATAGAATACTCCGTCAAGTTTCCAATGCGCACATCTCATGTCGACATGTCCACGATTCTTTATAACTGATGCGATCCACCTTAGGTGATCGGCTTTGGCCAAAGTCTTTAAGAATCATGACGTTGCTAAGAAGTTTGGCTTGACTGCAGCTGCATTTCTCACTCAATCTTGTGCTGTTGATAGTATATATTACCATGTGAACGAGGGCTTGCTCAAACTTCCACTCACTGGTGATCAAGTTTTGCTGCCTGGAATGCCTCCACTTGAGCCTCAAGACATGCCTTCATTCATTTACGACTTGGCGTCTTATCCTGTTGTCTCTGATATGTTGAAAAATCAATTTGTTAATATTGACAAAGCTGATTGGGTTCTTTGCAACACATTTTATGAGTTGGAGAAAGAGGTAATTGTAACTTTTTATCGAATTCTAAACATTTTATATCTCGAGATTTTACCAATTGAACTA